>OX235273.1:119840587-120096089 GCA_944472155.2 Trichobilharzia szidati | reverse complement strand
TGATAGAGTATGACTCACACTTCTACAAACAAGTGACAATTTATTCACTTAGGGACAGATGAAATTCACCTATTCATCACTCTGAACATGACTAAGTAATGGTGTTGTCAAATGTGATCAGTTGACATGACACACTATCACTCCATCACACTCAGTCAATATACAAATGAGGTAGAAAAATAAACATGGTCAACATTGACTTTTGAGGAGGATAGAAGTGAAGTGGATGAATTGCAGATGAATTGTAGAACATTATCGAATAGGTGGATTGACGTTAGGAGTAATGAATTAGTAGGTTATATGATGTCAAAGACTCAGAGTACCAGGATCAAGATGATGAAGATTTAGATTCCGTATTTTTGGTCTTGTCTTTCGCATGTTTCACATGCATGTCGTCATTAATATGACTAATAATGTTATTATTCTATGCGTCAGTGTCATGCCCATTGTCTATAAGACGTTTCGCTGCTGGACATTTTGATACGATGACATCGGCTTATATGAACCTCTTAGGCTAATGCTCAATCATGAGAATATTCCCTTCAGAAATAGACAGAAAATATTGACAAAAACTGACATCCCCTTAAAAGTCACTGAACATCTACACTAACAAATTCTTACGAACTAAATCTTAGATTAGATAATGAGGGCAAAATGTTTAGTTTTGACATTGTCAGTCTATGTACCAGTATACCGTTAAATATGGCTATAGAGGTAGTCCAATACGAACCCATTTCTGACCAAGAACTTGAACTTATAAAGAAAGTACCACTGAAGAATATAATGCTGGGAGTACAGTTATTCCTGACTTCCACAGTATTTAAATTTCAGGGGAAAATATACAAACAAACTGAGGGAGTTTCCACAGGGTTACCTTTATCCCCGGTTGTGGCATATATATTCATACACTGATGGGAAAACCTAACGACTGGAACGTTCAACCCCACTCCAAAAGTATGGTGGAGTACACTGTACTTAGAACACAGGATATATATAGATTTTGCGAACACATTAACCCTTTACAATTAACCAAAGCTTTAGATCTCAGACAATCGGAGATATCGGTGACAACATATCGACTAACTCAATTTTTTGTTTTCACATGAATCTGAAACTCTGTTAAAGTCAGACATAGCTCCACTCACACCTCACATCTATTACCCTATTCCTAGTTCAGTGATGATAACTCTCTCTTCATTCATCCATTTCTGACAACTGGAACTCCCATATAAATTCGATCTTGTCAATGCCTTGTAATTGCACCAGAACCACAAGTTTACACAATTCATAGGTCGATTAAATTCTTAAGTCTAATCAAGGACAATGAACAACCATCTGAATAAATCCTAATCATCATTCGTCCACATCACTTGCCTCTTCCTCTATCTCACTTTCTCCGCGAAGTGCAATTCAGAGTCAACTACTAGCAGCATTACTATCAAAACACCAACCTCAATGTGCCGACTTCACTACTCATGCATCAGACAAACCGAACCATCACCTTACACACACAAACCCGCCACAACCTACAGCACGAAATACAGCGCTGGACACTCCAACTACCTACCTTGAACACTTCTCCTCTTCAGATGATACGAATCACGATCACGCTCGTCCTCACAAATATACTTCCTAATGGATCGCGCGGAGCAACACGTATATCCAAAACTACTCACCCACCCATACTCATTTCACTTCCCTCGCAACATACACAAACACGAAACCTTCACGTTTTACTTCGCTTACATTATCTTGCGTGAAACGACTTCATAACTATAACTATATACGCAAGCATCTAACGAAAACAGCTACATATACGCAAACTTCACACAGCCGGCCTAACAACCTTACTAAACCCTGACTAACGCCCACGATATATTACAATCTATTTATCACAACTAACGAAGACACATTACACAAAGCAAAACAAAGAGAGACATTCTCGTTCTTTAATAAATTTGTTTGCATCAGCAAAAATAGTGTGATCAATTATACATTATTCAAAATTTATTTACATTACATCAAAAGCCCTCGTCTGATTGATTCCCCTCTGCATTCGTATCACAAGCCACCTCCTCATAATCTCGCTCCAGAGCAGCCAAATCCTCACGCGCCTCTGAAAATTCACCCTCCTCCATCCCTTCACCAACATACCAGTGCACGAAAGCACGCTTCGAATACATCAAATCGAATTTACGGTTCAAACGTGACCAGGCTTCAGATATCGCTGTCGTATTGCTCAACATACACACTGCACGCTTCACCTTAGCCAAATCACCGCCAGGAACAACCGTCGGCGCCTGGTAATTGATACCAACCTTGAAACCTGTAGGACACCAATCCACAAATTGAATACACTTCCGAGTCTTGATACTCGCGATGGCTGAATTCACATCCTTAGGAACAACATCACCACGATACAATAAACAACACGACATGTACTTCCCGTTACGAGGATCACACTTCACCATCTGATTCACTGGCTCGAAACACGAGTTCGTGATCTCTGACACACTCAGCTGCTCGTGGAATGCCTTCTCCGCTGAGATGATCGGCGCGTATGTCGTCAGCGGGAAATGGATTCGAGGATAGGGGACCAGATTCGTCTGGAACTCGTTCAAATCCACGTTCAGTGCACCACTGAATCGAAGTGACGCTGTTATCGAGCTCACCACCTGGCCAATCAGACGGTTCAAGTTCGTATATGATGGTCGGTCGATGGTCAGATTACGACGACAGATCTCGTAAATCGCCTCGTTATCCACCATGAAAGCACAATCTGAGTTCTCCAATGTTGTGTGCGTCGTCAGAATTGAGTTGTACGGCTCAACAACGGCCGTCGAGATGTGTGGAGCCGGATATACAGCGAACTCCAGTTTCGCCTTCTTCCCGAAATCCACCGACAGTCGCTCCATCAGCAACGACGTGAAACCCGAACCAGTTCCACCTCCAAACGAGTGGAAGATCAGGAAGCCCTGAAGACCCGTACATCTCTCCGACAGCTTACGTATTCGATCCAACACCTCGTCTACTAACTCCTTACCCACGGTGTAGTGACCACGTGCGTAATTATTCGCCGCGTCCTCCTTTCCAGTGATCATTTGCTCTGGGTGAAACAACTGCCTGTACTTCCCGTGGCGCAAGCCGTCGATCACTGTCGGCTCAAGATCCACAAACACAGCACGAGGGACATAGTGGCCAGAACCTGTCTCGCTGAAGAACGTGCTGAAAGCGTCATTCCCACCGCCACTCGACATTGGCGACTCACTCGACAGTCGTCCATCCGGTTCAATCCCGTGCTCCAGACAGTACAACTCCCAACACGAATCGCCAATCTGCACACCAGCTTGACCAACATGAAGACTTATACATTCACGCTGTAACAAAAAAATTGAAAGCAATCAGATGAACTGTGATCAACTTATTCTGTGAAAAATTTTATAACTGCCAACTAAAACTCTAATAATGCGAATCCAACATAACGTTGGGTACCAATTCTGTTAATGACTCATTCAAGCAGCCAGTTCCCTGACTTCGAGATACCTGCCTAACTTGACATTCCACTCATCTACGGACACTTTGCAGAGATTTACAACCAATCTATGTAGATCACTGCCAATAGAATACACGACCAGAACAACCGATAGCAACACAATACGGGTTATAGGTGGACAAATATTTTAACTTGAAATAGATCACTCCTGCTTCACATTCTAAGTAACTACACATGTGAGGCTAGACAACTACGGGTTACTATGAATTATGGATTCCATGAATATACCACTACTTACATCAGCCAACTAAGCAATTCTCTTAAATCACCACTAATGCAAAACACAACAATATCAACAACGTCAACAGCAATGAGGACAACGACTTACCATTATGTTTACTGACAACCGCTTTCCACAAGTACAGTCAAGTAAAGTAAAGTCACGCACGCCACGACAAATGAATGACCCGCTCTCATTCCACCGCGTTTATATAGCTGAACTGCATGATCTCAGCTGCTTACCGATTGGTCATTTGCATCCTTCATTCATCATTGGTCATTGTAATTCACACCATAAATAGTCAGTCTCACTTGTGATTGGTTAATGTGGAAATTTGCCTTGTCAGACATCATCCTCCCAGTCTGATCTGACCTGATCTCTCATGCGATCTGATCTGAAAAACCTTGACCTTTCTCAAAATGAAAATGCATGTGTGATGACGAAATTGTGGAGAATGAGATTGAACTGCCTGGTCATTGAAATGAATAGGTAGAAAATATTAACAACAACTAAATCAGTTCGATGATTCCCGAGTACTTTGTTGACTTTCTTGGGATGACTGAGACAATAATTAGAGTCTAGTTCTCAGCATTTTCATTTTCCATTAAGCAAAGAATAAGTATGCATTATAATATAATGACTTTATCCGAAGCAATGATAATAATTGTGCAGGATGAAATTTTCAGAATTTGTGCTTCCTGCAACTGCATACTAGTATAGTATAGGACAAATAGTAGAAACTGGAATTTATTGGATTAGCGTGAATATTAACTCTGGTCAAATAAAGTATAATTACATATTTCAATAGTTTACACACAATGATAAGTTTTGTTATTGGTAATATTTCGAGCAAAATTACTGCCCGTGTTCACACCACTGTTGGAATTGTTTCATTCACACATTTATGATTTGTACTCATATATATAGTTCTTTACTTTTGCTCATTCATGTTTTTGTTTGTTTTTGTATTTAAGTTATATTCCAAAAAAACATGAATGAGCAAAAATAATGAACTATATATATGAGTACAAATCATAAATGTGTGAATGAAACAATTCCAATAGTGGTGTGAACACGGGCAGTAATTTTGCTCGAAATATTACCAATAACAAAACTTATCATTGTGTGTAAACTATTGAAATATGTAATTATACTTTATATGATCTAATCCACAATGCTCAAACTTTTTACTGATATTAATTAACTCTGGTCTTTTCCCATCTGTATTCTAGCTCATCTTTTCGATACGGTATATAACGTAAATGTTAACTTTGCGTTCAGTGAAATTATATTCCGACTAATCTTAACTTGACTTATAAGCGCGTTTCGTGCATAGCTCCAGAGGTGGGGATCCATGCAATGAAGCCTAGCTGATGTATTCATCAGAACAATTTACCACAGACACCTCAGTGAGCTGGCCATAAATTACTTTAATGTGTAGATCTTACAATATCCGCTTGTTCTCCCTCTGCACCACCAACAATATTGGCACTCTTAGTTGGTCGACAATGCCTTGCAGGCCATAAGAAAGGAAGGAATCTGATTTCGATATAGGAAAACATCCCCATTTAGACATTTAGAAAGCAGAAGGATTCAGTGAAGAAATATTTGCTTTTCAATTAGATCCTCGATTCACTATGGCTCTACTGATATATATATATATATATATATATATTATATATATATATGTATATATATATATATTGGATTTTTATCACAATACACAACAATTTACCAATCAAGTGGCACTGATATGTGTTTGTTAACAATAATTAGTCAGTATCAACATGTCGAGGGGACGACCATTAACGGAGAAAATTAATGCACACAATTAAAACGTAGAAATAGTTGCAACACATGGATTCCGGAATGCATGATTTTGGAAAAATGAGGAGTAATTATGGAATAAATGCGTGTGTGCACAGGTTGATTAAGTAACGAGTTGAGAAAGAAAATAAAACGATTTGAACAAGGATAATTTGTAGCTAAGGTTGAAGTGGTCATAAGAATAAAATAATTTACAAAGATAACATGCAATAAAAGATGAAGTAGTCAGAAAAAATAATAAAATAACTTGGAGAATTATAATCTTCTAAAGTTTAGGGGGAGGTTCGCGAAGTTGTCTGATCTATACACTCATGTAACGATGGTCAGTATGAGGAAAGTGGCCGTATAAATTTCTTCTGAACGCACAGTATTGATTTTCTTCGTTGGTGATCATCCCATTGACTTGTTGATACTGACTAATTATTGTAAGGTGTGCGATATCACTGACTGATTTCATTCCTACCCTCTGTACTCTTCCGAAGATATGTGAAGCTTTCCTGAAGCATCGTCTCACCGACTGTATGCAGTATTCTAGATGAAGCCTGATATACACTGCGTATACCACTTTCACCATACACTCATCTGATCGTTTGAAGTCCCTGCGAAGTGATCATAGCATTCAAAACACGGCTGACAATAATTCCTATATCCTATTGTCCGTTAACTTCTGGCAGTTCGGTGTCACCCATATCCTCCTTCTAGTGTGTTAGCACCAAGTCTGGAGTAGGAGGATCATGTTCACGGTCGTCTCGTGTTGTGTCATGTGTATGCTGTACAAGTGTCCATTCAAGGATAGTCAGTGTACATTGTCTATTGTAATAGGTAAACAGCATTGTGGATGTAAATTTCTGTGCAATAATAATGATATGTGTGGCATTCAAGTCACCTACTATTAGACACCTGTTTGTAGGCGTACAAAGTCATAGCTACAAAAATATTCAATGTTTTACACTGTCATGATAGAAAGCTGATTGGACTGGTGATTTGCTCAGAAATGATAACAATCCATACTTACTCAACATTCTAAAAACGAAAATAGGTTTCGGTAATATCATTAAAATCATAACCATATTGATTTTAGGTGAAATCAGGTCACACGTAGACTGTATAATGCACTAACAATGTTGTCTCCATTGTTTTGTAGCCTAAATGATCCACAGATAATTAGATTTTTAACTAAATAGTCTGTTAACTAGTCAGGATGTAGTGAGAGCTGGCTGCTAGTCAAATTGGTAGACAGTAATTTACGTCAACTTATGTGTGTGTATGTACATTAGGTTTGTCTGATGAGAATAAAAATAAGTTAAGCTTATTGTTGTCAAGACATTTCAAAAATGTGATGAGTAATCAAATTGCAACTAGGATGAGGTGGGTGGGTGGGTGAGGATTGGTAAGAGGGTAGTGGTGATGTGTTGTCGAAAAGCATATTTATTAACACATAAAAGGAATTGAATATGCCTAGTACTCTTACGCAATATGATGAATAGTTTGATGAGTGAGTTGTGATTAGGATTCACATAGAGTTATAAATGTAAAAGAAAGTCATCCAAACACTTCTACTATCATGGCAACAATCATGTTCACTTCTACTCACTTGATGTTTGTGCTCTTGTTTGTTGGTTTTTTCTCTTCTAACTACTTATGATATTAATAATTTTTAGAACTCTTATACAATTCCATACTTTTCTCTTGTTTCTATGTGCATCCTGATCACAACTCACTCATCAAACTATTCATGTTATTACGTAACAGTATTAGGCCTATTCAATTCCTTTTATGTGTTAATAAGTGTGTTTTTCGACAACACATCACCACTACCCTCTTACCAATCCTCACCCACCCACCCACCTCATCCTAGTTGCAATTTGATTACTCATCACATTTTTGAAATGTCTTGACAACAATAAGCCTAACTTATTTTTATTCTCATCAGACAAACCTAATCCACTCACACACACATAAGAAGACAATAAGTGTACATAATTGCGATTGTGTAGATAAGTGAATGAATTCGTCACCGAAAAGAGACTCTTCGCTGAACTGCGTGTTTTATTTTCATTAATATCTAAATGGGGTTATTCACGAATGCAGAAATATAGACAAGAGATTTGTTGCATTGAATGTAACTGAATGGAAATGGATAAGTAGCAAATATAATGATGCAATACAGTGGTCATTTCATGAAGGCGAGGGACAAGATAAGCATCGTGTCTATTTCAAACCTGCCCAATGATAACGCTGTAAAGTAAATTGGTTTAAAGTCGTAAGAGGTGAAAGTTAGACACGGGATGACAATCCTCCTGATGATAGGCCAGGATGAAGAAAACGGATGACTGACTAGGAGGCATAATCTCCAATCTTTAGGCAAATTGTTTGTTACTCGATAAATAGCCGTAAATGACTCGCCTGTGTATTGATTGATTGATTGATTCTTTTTGTTGTCCATTAAACAAGCCTAACCGGTACTTGTTGACGATTGTGTCAAGGTAAATTCTTTTCATTGGGGCCCTACACAACTAGCTCCACAAGAGGAGTTACATTTTGATGCACTCATTGATTTAGCCATTATTGATATATTATCTCTAAGGCTCAGTCAGCATCAGTATATGTCGAGTTGACCAATGAAAGTTATGTGAGAGAGAAAGTTGATGCGATTATGTGAGGAATAAACTGTGCTCGAAACGTTACCGACAGTAAATAATACTTAACCCTCTGTCACATTATATTCTGTCGGATCAGATTCTTTAGAAAGCAGAAGGACTGAGCGAAGAAATATTTACTTTTCAATTAAATCCTCATCTCACTCTGGCTCTACTCTGATATATATATATATACATGTATATAGCATTTTAATAATAATAATAATCTACTTTATTCCAAAATCAGTACTCATAACACAATGGAATTCTCAACATTTGTCACAATATTGCATCTGATTTACTCAAAATATAAATAAAATTAGAAATTAAGACAAAATTAACCAGAGGAATTTGTCGAGATTTACAATATAAAGTCAAAAATATTCGAAGCACGAATTGAGGATATTAATAATAATAATAATAATAATAATAATAGTGAGCTCGTTTCAAATAGTATTGTCGATTCAGTTGGGAAATTTTAGCATGTAATAGATTATTGAATCTAATATTCTACTGATTTAGTATGGTGCCGGGAGAGACAAAATTAACAGTTATAACGCAGCTTAAATGATGTTCACACTTATGGAAAAATAAACAAATAAAAGACAAAAAGTTGAAAGGACTATAAATATAAAAAGTACAATATGAATAAAGGTTGATATTGTACACTCACAGCATCTAATGCAATAAGTTGCTTCACAGGATCATGTGAAACTGTAGATTTACGTGCAGTGGGACGTAATTTCATCATGAATTGTAAGTACCCAGATTAGAATGCTGACTTTCATACATCTCCTTCTTCCTGTTTCCCATTTGTCGTGTGGGTGGTTGAATTCTGCAGAAGTCCGGTTCACGAGTACAATCATTCCTGTCACACGTATTTGCCTCACTTCATATGATAAAGAAGGCTTCGCATGTCGAATTCTTCATCCACCTCACCCACTCCCACTCTGTGTCATCAGACATAAATTAAATAGTATATATAATATGGAATTTAAATCCTCATTAGGAGTTCCTCGTAAAGGAGAATCATCGGATGCCCTCTACTGTATTCTTAATAAGTCTGGAATCAGGGAGCATATCCCAAAGTGGTTAGGAAAACAGATGAATTGTGACAAGCCCATGGATGCAGGTGCCAGACTACCAACTTCGTCTATAGCTAAACATTTAATCGAGATGAACCATAAGGTTGATGTTAACTCAGCCTTTAAGGTCATCTATAAAAACGGTCAAGGACGTTTACTGAAATACGCTGAGGCTATAGCCATTCATAAACTTTAGCCCCCCTTGTGTATTCAAAAACAGTTTGTTATTACTCTTAACCTACCGTGGTAATCCTTATTTGATTGGATTACCAAACGTTTGTGTTAATTATTCTTAGTTCTATTTTTGTCACCTTGTTTAATTTAACCTTTCCATATATATTGACTTGACGAGTAAATGTGTGATCAGATTGTTCGAAATGTATAGCGCTAATACATCACATTTTTCAGATAATTTCCGTCTTCTAATAATGCTACCATTATTATTATTATTATCCCTTTATTATTTGTTTATTAATTGCATTGTCTTTGCTTATAGATGTTATAAAAAAGTTTATCGCCTTTCCACTTCTCTTTGTCCACTCTACACAATTATATTCATTAGTCATTTTTCACTCACATTCCATCAGCCCAACGTCTGCCCCTTTGTGGGGATGGGGATGGAAATCAAGGTGAATTACCCAATCAGAATCAAGCATACAGCTTAAGCCTACTATTCTAGCCTTGTGACTGGATGAATACAAGTCATTTGGTTTCGTGTTCCTGGTCAGTGTCTCTCTCTCTCTCTGCCCGATTCAGACTCTTAATATATTAGGCTTAACCCACTGAGTAAGTCTTATATTATCCATACCAGTTCAGGTCAGAGAATAATCCACCAAGCATTCCTATCGTAAATTACGACACCAATTCACACTCAACGACAGTAGAAATTCGGCAGAAGATTCGTCTGGAACTCATTCAAATCCACGGTCACTGAGCCTTTGTTAACGGACACACCACTTGTCCAGAAGGTCAATCGATGGTCAGATTCGGACAGCAAATCCCTTAAATTACCTCAATGTCGACCATCAAGGCACAATCCATATGTTCCAATGTCGTATGAGTCTTTAAAATAGAGTTATACGGCTGAGCAGGAGCTGTCGAGATATGTGGAGCAAACTCCAGTTTCGCCTTCTTCCCGAAATCCACCGACAGTCGCTCCATCAGCAACGACGTGAAACCCGAACCAGTTCCACCTCCAAACGAGTGGAAGATCAGGAAGCCCTGAAGACCCGTACATCTCTCCGACAGCTTACGTATTCGATCCAACACCTCGTCTACCAACTCCTTACCCACGGTGTAGTGACCACGTGCGTAATTATTCGCCGCGTCCTCCTCACCAATGATCATCTGCTCCCGATGGAATAACTGTCTAATGCTTCCCATGGTGTAAATCATGAATCACTTTCGAAGGCGACGTGAAGATTTGTCTGCTCCGGGTAGAGATTATGAAGAGGTAGCCAGTGAGACGAATGTGCTGCAAGCAGATTACAGTTTCTGTGTGAAATATCATTAACTAATTAAGTTTTATTATTTGAATAATGTAATTGATCAAACTACTGTTTCCTATATAAACAAACTTATTAGACAACAATAACGTCTTTCCTCCTTTCGCTTACAGTATTGTGTCTTCGTTATTTGTAATAAATAGATTGTAGTTGATTGTGAGTGGTAGCTAGGATTTAGTAAGGCTGTTCGATTGGCTGCGTGAAATTTTCGTCTATGTAGGTGTTTTTGGGATAATGATTGTGTGGATGGGTTGTTTTGGATACATGTGTTGCTTATTTATGTCAGAAAAGTTGGAATTAGGGTTGAAAATTACTTGATGATGGGTGATCCATTAGGAAAGAGATTTGTGACGACGATCTTATTTGAGAGTCGCGTTAAATGAAGAGAAGTGTTGAGTTGTGGGTAGTTGGAGTAGCTAGAATTGTTTTTTGTTGTAGGTTGTGGTGGGTTAGTGTGAATGAGGTGATGACTTGATTTAATACGTGAGTGTGCAATTAGACCTATGTGATTGGTTTCAATAAAATTCGTAGTAGTATAGTGTCATTATAAGTTGGTGTTGTCGGTGCGAGGCGAGATGCAAGGGAAGTGGACAAAAAGTTGAGACTCTCGCCGACCATGAACATGGACAGGGGTTCGATCCCCTGCCGACGCAAAATCCCCTGGTTAGCCTGCAAAATTTGGGCTACCGATATCACATGCCGAAAATTTCATACCTGTATCAAAAATACTGTGTGGTTTCTAGCTATAATCAAAAAAATATTTAGATGGATGTCCCGTGTTGTTCAGTCGGTTTTAAATGTTGTCTCTGAAAATACGGGACTACGACTTCTCTTTTAGACATAAATACGATCTACAACGACTGGTTGTATCACATAGGCGACTGTAATATTAACCTGCTCTAACACAAAATAACCTGGTAGAGTTCGATCCTCTGACGCCTCTTGGTTATCCAATGTTTAGTCGAAATCCAAGAAAATGTTCCTTCTAAGCTACTGCACCAAGGAGCCAAGGTAATCTGGAATCGCTCAAACTCTGATTTTACAATTTGTTAATACGTCAATCTTACCTGTTGGAATTTACTGTTCTGCACCCGCCCCAACCCACCAACTCAGTCTTTCCTGTAAAACCATTATAATCAGTGTTATTATAAGTATTAGTTTTAGTATTGGAGCATTAGTGATAAGATGAAGGTTTTAATAGTACAGGGGTGAAAGGTTGGTCATCTGTGAGGTAAGATCACGTTGAGAGAAATCTTGATGGAATTGCGTGTGAGAAAAAGTAAATATTTTTTCATAATAATTTCAGCACGTCAACAACACAAATGAAGTCAGAATTAATTATTTATGCTTAAGTGTGGGACAGTTGTATTATCCATTATATTAAGGCTGGAGTGAATACATCCATCGTCAAATAATCAGTATGTGGAATAATAAAGACTTCGAATAGTATGTAAAGTGATTACAACAACAACAGTAATAATATTAATATGTTGTCGATGTTATTGTAAGCAGTATATGTGTGGAGTGAGGAATGTAAGTTATCGACAGATTTCGATTAGGAGTATTCAGACAACAACCTCAACTGACAATTAGACTATTGCTATTAATAATAATAATAACAAAAGTGATAATAATCGTAATAATGGAAAGTAATCTCTCATTCAGTTGTGCCAACCAACGATCACGCATGAGGGAGATCACAAACAAACTCAACTAAGCACAACAAAATCAGATCATCATTTACCGACGCTTTCACCTCAATTAATTTAGGTGTATTAATGTTGTCTTTCAAAAGCAGTTTAATTCCTGATGTTCAGGAGAAATTTTCCCTAGCCATCATTCATCATATTTCAAATGACTGTCCAATCTCCTTATACTTATCACTTCCTACATTAAGATTTAGATGATGATGATGATAGTAGGCTGTTGTGGCCTGTGTTAATCCTTGCAATGTATATCTCTGTAGAGATCTAATTTCTCCTTGAGAGCACTCGCCGATAGAGTTGATGCTGCTGAATCGGATGAGGTGTTCCAGTTGTCGACCATTCTGTGAGGGAATCTAAATTACACAGGTATCTTATTCATCGGCAGTTTGATCACCTCCTATAGTGACGTCGAAAATGTGTGTTAGAAGGAGAAACTCATTAGAAAGGTGAATCATTAAATCACACCTCAATACACAGTATGAGGGAATTAGGTCGCCTCTCCTCCTTGACAATCATAACGCGAAGATATTCGAATGCTCCATTCTCCTCTCATGGATAAGGTGTGAGGTATCACTGACTGATTTCATTCCTACCCTCTGTACTCTTCCGGAGATATGTGAAGCTTTCCTGAAGCATCGTCTCACCGACTGTATGCAGTATTCTAGATGAAGCCTGATATACACTGCATATACCACTTTCACCATACACTAATCTGATCGTTTGAAGTCCCTGCGAAGTGATCATAGCATTCAAACCATGGCTGACAATAATTCCTATGTCCTATTGTCCGTTAACTTCTGGCAGTTCGGTATCACCCATATCCTCCTCCTAGTATGTTATCACCAAGTCCGGAGTAGAAGGATCATGTTCACGGTCGTCTCATGTTGTGTCATGTGTATGCTGTACAAGTGTCCATTCAAGGACAGTCAGTGTACGTTGTCTATTGTAATAGCTAAACAGCATTGTGAATATTAATTCCTGTGCAATAATAATGATATGTGTGGCATTCAAGTCACCTACTATTAGACACCTGTTTGTAGGCGTACAAAGTGACAGCTACAAAAATATTCAATGTTTTACACTGTCATGATAGAAAGCTGACTGCACTTGTGATTTGCTCAGAAATGATAACAATCCATACTCGCTCAACATTCTGAAATCAAAATAGATATCGGTACTATCATTAAAATCATATCCATATTGATTTTAGGTGAAATCAGGTTGCACGTGTGGTGTACAATGCACTAACAATGTTGTCATCATTGTTTTGTGGCCTAAATGATCCATGGATAATTAGTTATCTAACTAACTAGTCTGTTAACTAGTCAGGTGACGACATGATATAATGAGAATTTCGGAGATTGATTACTGCAAATGTGAAGCAGCAAAATATGCACTGACATTTAACTGGCGATGAATGAGTTTCAGTCTGTCAATATCTACATTAAGAAGTCAGGATAATCATTGTCTACTTTTACAGTGTGTTAACTCTTGCATCTCACCAATCGCTGTTCATTGCTCCTCCTTACTTTTTCCTGAGTTCCTCAAGAAGGAATGTGTCTTACTTCGATGGGTATAAAAAGTTGTCAGTAGGGCAATTAGTGTGCCCCTAGTTCAACTCGTTAATGTCGTAGTAAACAGACATCTGAACTCATACGAGAAATTGGAGAGAGCCAGATTGTGTGACACTCATTACCCTCCGTTTGTAGCGCATCATCAGTGAGGTGAGAAAATGGAATATTGACCTATTTAGCGTGGATTATGGTGATACAGTAAATCAAGTTCGAACACCCTTAATTAATTCGCCTCTTCCCAATTTACACATATACAGTTATAGGGCGTTAAATTTCTTTACGGTTTCTACTACCGACTTATATAGTCCTTCACACCATAATATATCGTCTGCTTCATCACCACTATTAATTAATTACAAAGGTGACTCTGGTCGAGTTTCACCTCCATGAAATATCTACATTGCATAAGGTGAAATAATCTCATTAATTAATAAGTTCGTTTAACTAAAACTTGATTATTGACATTCAACTAAGGCAATAACAAGAACATGCAGGAAAGTAGTGATTGTTACTGAATAAGAAACAGATAAAAACATTTCAGAGTGAGTCAGTATGATTATAGGCGACATGACAAATAGGTCAGAGGTCATCCGACAGAACCTCAGTCCACTGATAGAGAGTATGACTCACACTTCTACAAACAAGTGACAATTTATTCACTTCGGGACTGACGAAATACACCTATTCATCACTCTGAACATGACTAAGTAATGGTGTTGTCAAATGTGATCAGTTGACATCACACATTATCATTCCATCACACTCAGTCAATATACAAATGAGGTAGAAGAATAAACATGGTCAACTTTAATTTTTGAGGAGGATAGAAGTGAAGTGGATGAATTGCAGATGAATTGTAGAACATTATCGAATAGGTGAATTGACATTAGGAGTTATGAATTAGTAGGTTAAGTCATGTCAAAGACCCAGAGTACCAGGATGACGATGATGAAGATTTAGATTCCGTATTGTTGGTCTTGTCTTTCGCATATTTCACATGTATATCGTCATTAATATGACTAATAATGTTATTATTGTATGCGTCAGTGTCATCCCCATTGTCTATAAGACGTTTTGCTGCTGGACATTTTGATACGATGACATCGGCTTATATGAACCTCTTAGGCTAATGCTCAATCATCAGAGGATTCCCTTCAGAAATAGACAGAAAATATTGACAAAAACTGACGTCCCCTTAAAAGTCACTGAACATCTACACTAACAAATTCTTACGAACTAAAGCATAGATAAGATAACGAGTATAAAATGGTTAGTTTTGACATTGTCAGTCTATGTACCAGTATACCGTTAAATATGGCTTTAGAGGCAGTCAAAAACGAAATCATTTCTCACGGAAAACTTCAACTAAGTAGGAAAGTACCAATGGAGGATATAACGCTGGGAGTACAGTTATTCCTGACTTCCACAGTATTTAAATTTCAGGGGAAATTATACTAACAAGCTGAGGGAGTTGCCACAGGGTTACCTTTATCCCCGGTTGTGGCATATATATTGATAGACTGATGGGAAAACCTAACGACTGGAACGTTCAACCCCACTCCAAAAGTATGGTGGAGTACACTGTACTTAGAACACAGGATATATATAGATTTTGCGAACAAATTAACCCTTTACAATTAACCAAAGCTTTAGATCTCAGACAATCGGAGATATCGGTGACAACATATCGACTAACTCAATTTCTTGTTTTCACATGAATCTGAAACTCTGTTAAAGTCAGACATAGCTCCACTCACACCTCACATCTATTACCCTATTCCTAGTTCAGTGATGATAACTCTCTCTACTTCGTCACAATTCCCTTCAGTCATTCATCCATTTCTGACAACTACTGGAACTCCCATATAAATTCGATCTTGTCAATGCGTTGTAATTGCACCAGAACCATAAGTTTACACAATTCATAGGTCGATTAACTTCTTAAGTCTACTCAACGACAATGAACATCTATCTGAATAAATCCTAATCATCATTCGTCCACATCACTTGCCTCTTCCTCTATCTCACTTTCTCCACGAAGTGCAATTCAGAGCCAACTACTAGTACTCCTATCAAAACACCAACCTCAATGTGCCGACTTCACTACTCATGCATCAGACAAACCGAACCATCACCTTACACACACAAACCCGCCACAACCTACAGCACGAAGTACAGCGCTGGACACTCCAACTACCTACCTTGAACACTTCTCCTCTTCAGATGATACGAATCACGATCACGCTCGTCCTCACAAATATACTTCCTAATGGATCGCGCGGAGCAACACGTATATCCAAAACTACTCACCCACCCATACTCATTTCACTTCCCTCGCAACATACACAAACACGAAACCTTCACGTTTTACTTCGCTTACATTATCTTACGTGAAACGACTTCATAACTATAACTATATACGCAAGCATCTAACGAAAACAGCTACATATACGCAAATTTCACACAGCCGGCCTAACAACCTTACTAAACCCTGACTAACGCCCACAATATATTACAATCCATTTATCACAACTAACGAAGACACATTACACAAAGCAAAGAAAGACATTCTCGTTGGCTAATAAATTTGTTTATATCAGCAAAAATAGTGTGATCAATTATACATTATTCAAAATTTATTTACATTACATCAAAAGCCCTCGTCTGATTGATTCTCCTCTGCATTCGTATCACTCGCCACCTCCTCATAATCTCGCTCCAGAGCAGCCAAATCCTCACGCGCCTCTGAAAATTCACCCTCCTCCATCCCTTCACCAACATACCAGTGCACGAAAGCACGCTTCGAATACATCAAATCGAATTTACGGTTCAAACGTGACCACGCCTCAGATATCGCTGTCGTATTGCTCAACATACACACTGCACGCTTCACCTTAGCCAAATCACCGCCAGGAACAACCGTCGGCGCCTGGTAATTGATACCAACCTTGAAACCTGTAGGACACCAATCCACAAATTGAATACACTTCCGAGTCTTGATACTCGCGATGGCTGAATTCACATCCTTAGGAACAACATCACCACGATACAATAAACAACACGACATGTACTTCCCGTTACGAGGATCACACTTCACCATCTGATTCACTGGCTCGAAACACGAGTTCGTGATCTCTGACACACTCAGCTGCTCGTGGAATGCCTTCTCCGCTGAGATGATCGGCGCGTATGTCGTCAGCGGGAAATGGATTCGAGGATAGGGGACCAGATTCGTCTGGAACTCGTTCAAATCCACGTTCAGTGCACCACTGAATCGAAGTGACGCTGTTATCGAGCTCACCACCTGGCCAATCAGACGGTTCAAGTTCGTATATGATGGTCGGTCGATGGTCAGATTACGACGACAGATCTCGTAAATCGCCTCGTTATCCACCATGAAAGCACAATCTGAATTCTCCAATGTTGTATGCGTCGTCAGAATTGAGTTGTACGGCTCAACAACGGCCGTCGAGATGTGTGGAGCCGGATATACAGCGAACTCCAGTTTCGCCTTCTTCCCGAAATCCACCGACAGTCGCTCCATCAGCAACGACGTGAAACCCGAACCGGTTCCACCTCCAAACGAGTGGAAGATCAGGAAGCCCTGAAGACTCGTACATCTCTCCGACAGCTTACGTATTCGATCCAACACCTCGTCTACCAACTCCTTACCCACGGTGTAGTGACCACGTGCGTAATTATTCGCCGCGTCCTCCTTTCCAGTGATCATTTGCTCTGGGTGAAACAACTGCCTGTACTTCCCGTGGCGCAAGCCGTCGATCACTGTCGGCTCAAGATCCACAAACACAGCACGAGGGACATAGTGGCCAGAACCTGTCTCGCTGAAGAACGTGCTGAAAGCGTCATTCCCACCGCCACTCGACATTGGCGACTCACTCGAGAGTCGTCCATCCGGTTCAATCCCGTGCTCCAGACAGTACAACTCCCAACACGAATCGCCAATCTGCACACCAGCTTGACCAACATGAAGACTTATACATTCACGCTGTAATAAAAAAATTTGAAAGCAATCAGATGAACTGTGATCAACTTATTCTGTGAAAAATTTTATAACTGCCAACTAAAACTCTAATAATACGAATCCAACATAACGTTGGGTACCAATTCTGTTAATGACTCATTCAAGCAGCCAGTTCCCTGACTTCGAGATACCTGCCTAACTTGACATTCCACTCATCTACGGACACTTTGCAGAGATTTACAACCAATCTATGTAGATCACTGCCAATAGAATACACGACCAGAACAACCGATAGCAACACAATACGGGTTATAGGTGGACAAATATTTTAACTTGAAATAGATCACTCCTGCTTCACATTCTAAGTAACTAAACAACTATGGGTTACTATGAATTATGGATTCCATGAATATACGACTACTTACATCAGCCAACTAAGCAATTCTCTTAAATTACCACTAATGCAAAACACAACAATATCAACAACGTCAACAGCAATGAGGACAACGACTTACCATTATGTTTACTGACAACCGCTTTCCACAAGTACAGTCAAGTAAAGTAAAGTCACACCACGACAAATGAATGACCCGCTCTCATTCCACCGCGTTTATATAGCTGAACTGCATGATCTCAGCTGCTTACCGATTGGTCATTTTCCTCTTTACGTTACAATCTAACATTGGGAGCTCCCCTTCCTGATTTTCCAATTCATAAGTGAATTGAATTGCTTCAACCTTCGAGTTGATATGTTCGAAAAACCTATCTATATCTTGTGTTCTAAGTACAGTGAATGTGTCGTCTACGTACCTCCACCATACTTTTGGGGTGGGGGTGAACGTTAGATTGTAACGTAAAGAGGAAAGAAGATGGGAAGGTAAACACTAGTGTTTACAGGAAACCCACACACTCCAACAGATATTTGGACTTCCGATCATCCCATCCTATGTCAGTAAAAATAGGATTGGTGAAATGTTTAAATGACAGAGCACAAAAATTAAGTAGTACCAAAGAAAATCTAAAACAGGAACTAATACACATAAAAGAAGCCTTAAAACTTAATAATTACCCGGATAAATTAGTCAGGAAATATGTAAAGAAAAGTAAAAATAAAATAAATAATGATAGTAGCGGTAGTGATAATAACAATAATAATGATAATGATAATAGTGATAATAATAATAATATTAATGACGACACCAACAATAAAGAATCTAAATCATCAGTAGTAATTCCATACAAAGAAGGAACCTCGGAAGCCTTACGCAGAATTCTTAACAAGGCAGGAATAAAAACGGCATTCAAACCCACAAACTCAATTAGAAACAAGCTTTGTCGGTTAAAGGATCCTGTAGAGCCTTTAAAACAAAACAATTTAGTTTATCTAATACCCTGCAATGATTGTCAGGTCAAATACATAGGTCAAACTAGTAGAACAGGGGCAGTCAGACTAGCTGAACATAAAAACATTATGTATGTTTGAATTAGTGACGTGTTAACGAACTTCTATCCATATATTGTTGAGGACATTTACTCATCGTAGACATTGCGAAGTGTTAGCACTACGTCTTGAACTGGCGGAAACTAGAATTCACGGGCCATCGAATCAGATTCCAGTGGCTTAATTGTCTACGGGCTTGCCGCCTTGTAACCAGAAGGTCCTGGGCTAGAATCCTTGTGTTAGATGGTCACTTACCTTCCGTAGGTCAATTCACAAGCACTGTGTTAGTGATCACCTGTATAACGCTTATGGAATCACGACATGACAGATACCTGTATTACTGTACTGTAGTACTTACTATACAATTTAGCACTAATTTGGTGAAACAGTATTATTGACTGGATAGCAAAGTCTCAGAGATAATTCTTCTCTCACCGTAATGAAATCATATCTGTTAGTACACAAATTCGATTATCGACTTCTTCAGAAGTCTGGTTTACATGTCCAATCATTCCTGTCAGATGTATTCCCCTCGCGTGTTTTAGTAGAGCAGGCTTCTCATGTCGAATTCTCAATCCACCTCTCACACACACACACCATTCTGTTGCATCCTATATAATGAAAACAGAATATATGATATGGAATATAAAGCGAAAATAGGATTTCCTTCTGAAGGAGTATCATCGGATGCCCTATTCTGGAGGCCTAATAAGCCTGGAACTAGTGTGGCGTTTAAACCAAACAAACAACCAACCAACCAGATCACCCGGAGACAATATTTGTCTTCTTCACGACCTCATGTATGCAATTAAGTAAAATAATATAGTTGGCGAAATACGGTACTCTGATTACCAGTTGGATTATATGGATCAAAATAGCAGATCGATGTCAACTAAATTATCGAGATTTAGGTGGAATTACATTGACTGACGCTGATAAATTAAATAATCTAGAAAAAAGGCGTAGCCTTGGGAATGGATTCACTCACATGTTATCACACAGTAGTTTGAGGCAGGGTGAAAATAATAAACTTTGATGAATTTAGGTGAGGAGAGGGAGGGTGACTAATCGGCGAATACTTGTTCATCGAATCAACAGCGATCACATACGAAATAGAGATGTAGTGATGCCTGTACTGTTAATATATCAAATTACAATGAATAAAGTCGGCCTCGACTAGATAAGATACATAAATCAAATTATGAAACAGTGTGAATACGTATTCTCATATGATTATGAGGAACACAGTGTGCTCGAAACATCTTCTAGTTAGCAATACTGTATCACTACGTATTGCATATGGAATGAACTTATCTAATCTGGAATGATAATTTTGTAATCGCTTTGAGCACAAATCTGGATATTTCTGTGCCAATGAATTCGACTTTACAGCTGTCGAACGTGACTAAGATATATCGTAAATTATATGGGGAGGGGGGATCAGAAGAGTTCGTGAAGTCAACTTGACCTAGGCCGTTTCACTGGTATCGATCAATTTCTTTATCCGTGTGGACTTCTGACACACATGTTGGTCAAAACATTTTTCAATGGACTAGGGCTTAGCGGTGCCGTCGTGGTGTGATTTTGTATCTCTAGAATCCATTCCCATCATCGTCAATAAATACACATTTGTGCAGCCGTGAGAGTTATATTCTCCCTTCTCTATTTGAGGCGGTGTTAAGAACAACCTGATCACCAGGCTGAGCGGGTCAGGCTTAGGAAGGAGTCAGCAGGTAGTGTGACTAAAGCTCAGGTCTAATAGGATGGATAGCCATACAACAATCGTGGGTGTTATTTCTAGTTGAAGCCAATCACCTGGAAATCGGCTAAGCAGCATAACTAACTGGTTTCCTGTAGATATATCTGGATTTTATATTTAACCTTCAGTAGATCAGATGACAATAACGCGTATAATAATAATAATTTACTTTATTCCAAAAACAGTACTTGTGATACAGAATGGAATTTTCAGCATTAATCACAATATTGCATCTAATTTCCTCAAATTATAAATAAAATTAATCACACAGAAAATTTTTCTACATTTACAATAGGGTTAATATAAAAAAAAATAAAAAATAAAAAACATGCAGCATATAAAATGGAAATAATAATAATGATAGCAGCTAAGGTAATGATAATAATACAAGTGGAAATTGCCGTGGGCTTGTTTCACACAGTATTGTCGATGCGGTATACAAATCCTTGCATGATTAAAAATATTGAATATAATGTTCTCTTTACATGATATGGTGAGGGAAAAAACAAAGATTTCAGCAGTCATAGAGATAAGTTGGTGTTTGCAGTTATGAAAGTGAAAACAAAGAATCAACAGGACCATAAGTATAATAGAAATAATAAAAGTAAAACTTGAAGGTATATAAGGATGGATGGAGGAGATTGTTTATTTACTAGATGAAAAAAGGTTAGTCAATTCTTGCCTGACGCTATTTTCATCACATAAAATACGTGCCAAGTATGGTATCATAGAATTTTTATACTTAGATGTGCGAGCATACAGTTTTCTGAAGTTACTTCTCGTTCTACCTGAGGATATGCAAGGTGAAAGCTGAGAGTGAAGTGGATGCTCCAAGTTAGACAAAATCTCTTTAGCAAATTTACTGCACGAAGTCAAATGCCTATCGACAACGACGTTAACTATGTAATCCACTGGGACACCACTCATCCTACTGACAGTCTTCAGCATTCTACGAATTGTGACAAAGTCCTTTTTAAGCAAACCAGGAAAGAATAAGGGTGAACAATAAAGAATAATAGGTAGGATGCAAGAGTTTATGAACTGTAAGAGGAGGGGTTGAGTTATACCCGAGTGCCTTAACTTCTTAATGTAAAATGTCAGGCGGAATATTTTACTGGAGATCGCTGAGACATGGGAAGACCAGGAGAGATCAGAAGAGAGAATAAGTCCAAGATACTTAATTTCTGATTTAATTTCTATATCATTGTCATCAATCTTACAACTGTCATGAGAATCGACGGCTTCTTTTAACTGCCGTTTACACCTTAAGCTGAAATTAACAGTTTGACATTTAGAAGGATTCAGTTTAAGACCATTAGACTCAGACCATTTACTGACTTCCGACAGAAAGTTATTTATTTTGGTACAATCTAGCTGGGAGTTAACAGTCATTGAAACAGTTAAGTCATCAGCGTACTTCACAAAATTTATTTCATCAGACTGAGGCAAGTCATGTAAGAAGAAAGAAAAAAGAAAAGGAGAAAGGACAGCGCCTTGAGGGACACCAGCTTCAGTAGGCAATGAAGTGGAAGACTTCCCTTTATACACGGTGTACTGCTTTCTTTCTGAGAAATAAGAGTGTAACCAGTTAACAGCCCAACATTCTGTTTGACTTACAGCAAGTTTATTTAACAAGATGTCCCTAGGGACCGAGTCAAAAGCAGATGTATAGTCTAGGAAGGCACAACGGACAAATTTAGCCCCTTTGTCTAGACTGGAAGCAATGTTATGATATAAGACGGCAGCTGCATCTAAAGTGCTTCTACTGTGCTTATAGGCAAATTGTTTTGGGTCATTAAAGGATTTAAGTGAAGGTGCAAGACTAAGTAAAAGTAGTTTCTCCATAGTTTTCAAAAAAGGAGAGGTAATAGCAATGGGTCTAAATTTGACACATGCTCCAGTAGACGATTTAGGTATGGGTACAACTTTAATGTCTTTCCAAAGAGCAGGCACAATACTACTGGAAAAGGATTTGTTAAACAGATCAGTGAGAGGGTAACAGAGAATATCAGAACACTTTTTGAAAATAATACTAGGTACATGATCTGGACCTAAGCTCTGGGAAGGGTTCAGAGACTTGAGGCACTTTTGAACATCATTTGTGTTAAAACCTGGAAAGGGGCTATTATTAACACTAGTGATACTGGGAAACATGGTATTTGAGGGAGAATAAATAAAAGACTTATTAAGAGTACATACATCAGAAGAATACGGAATATTGTTAATCTGCTTACCACCAGTGATTTCCTTAAATAGTTTCCACATATTTGAAGCATTTTTGCAAGATATGAATTTCTGGTTATATATAACATTCAATCTCTGCATTGCAGACTTGATAAGGAAGTTAGTTCTTTTTACGACACCTTTATCTTTCATTTTATATAGCTTTTCCTTCTCTCTACGAAGCTTTTTAAGTTGAGGGGAGGAGAAACGGTCGAATTTGACGAATAGTGTTTCTTTTGGGCAGCAGATTTCAAAACAGAATTTCAGATAAGACGTAATATTAGAGATAGTGTCATCAAGTGAAACACCATTAAACAGATCCCATCTTGTGTCACTGAGCATGTTTCCAAGATGTTATACATTCTCATTTGAGTAACATCTGTGAACAACTTTCTTGGACAAGTTAGAGAAGGCTTTTTTGTGTAACTTTCCGTAAACTTTGGGTAGAACTCGTACAATACAGTGATCAGAGTTTGAGAGCGGAGCTCTTTTACGAGCTTCGTATATTCCAGAATCATTTATGAATACTAAATCAAGCGAAGTATCTTGTCGAGTTGGGAAGTTAACCACATTTTCATGACCCAGCAATGTAATAAAACTGTAGTCACTGGCGTTGAAGTCACCAGTTACTACAGACAAGGAGTTACCAAACGAAGCAGCAGCAAAAATAGTGAATTCGTCAGCAAAGATCGATAGTTCTGAGGGACTGCAAGAAGGTGTGACATAGATATTTGTGACAAAAATGCATTTATACTTAGATAAGTGTTTAGGTCGGCATTTAACAGTTATACAATCAATGTTGTCACTTGAGAATTTGAAGCAGACGTTGTTGGCAGTAGACCACTGAGAATTAATAAAAGTGGCAACACCTCCACCTCTCTTCTTCTTTGAGCTGCATCGGTCTTGTCTGTACATTGTGAAATCAGGTAAAGAGACTAAATTATCGTCATATGAATCGTGCAGCCAAGTTTCTTGAAGAGTAATTACATCAGTGTTACAATATACATTTGAGTATAATAGAGAATGCAAATAATTAATCTTGTTTGGTAGAGATCTGCAATTTGTGCTCATAATCACAGGAACAGTCATCAAATGCATTGGAGTACGCTTTAAAGCTCGTTGCCATCCACCATGAGGCTTTTTCTTAAGTTTGTTAGAAACGAGTAAATTAGCCGGTTGGAAACGTTTTAAATAACCGCGAGAGTAAACAATACGATTAGGACACATAATTGAATGATTAAAATAAAATAAATACGAGGAAATAGATGCAATATATAGGATGGAAATTTTGGTAGCCCAAGATTTAAGCAGGCCGCCGTAATAGTACCTTTGGCATATTCGTGAAGATACTCCACCATTTTCTTCACACTATTTACAACACTCCTCATGCTTTGTTCATGAAGGTGATGTCCTGATTCTTTCAAAACTATGCAAATGACAGTGATATATATAATATATGATATATTTTGCACCTAATTGATTAAATCACATTGGATAAGGTTCCCTGTAGGCGAGTGTTAGAGCTTTATGGTAATGGTACTAAATAAAATGGCTTCATTTGATACAGTTCTGATAAGGCTTTGGAATAATAATAATAATTTGCATGAATAAACTGAGCGCCAAATCAAAAATTATGAAATATACATATGTCTTCCCGTCGTAATTGCATTACTGAAGTCTTCTCAAATTCCAGTTATTCTCCCAAATAAATGTAATGCTTGTGAGACACTTCCATCTATTTGTTGATGAATAAAATGAAAAAGGTAAGACATCCCACACATTCCACAATGCTTATGTATACTAAACAGTCTGATTTCACAGTGCACATTTATACTACTCATGAGTAGTTCTATGGTCATTTATTATTTGCACGGAATTTCTAGACATTTATCATTGAAATTGTAAAGAAATATAATCTTCTAGAAAGGTTACGAAAGCACTAAGTAGGCGCTTTCATCGAAAAGTTCAATATGCGATATAAGACACCTGAAAATTACATAGGTGTATGAATCAGTGACCAAGTAACCATCTTATTCATGTTAACCCAGGTGGGTTTATAACCACAACAAAAAGCTACAAAAATCTCATTAGAAAGGAGAATGTCCATTTTAACAACAGCAGTTTTGGATAAAAATATACTTGTTTGACGATTTCGCAGAGAAGCAATATAGGTATAACTGAATAAGCTAAACAAAGGAGGATGCAAGCAATCGATCAAACGTATGAACTGTCTAGAAATCAGATAATAATTAACAAGCTGAAACCTGTGGATGACAAGAAGATGCAGGAAATTTATTTTAGTTAGGTTATTTTTAGTGAAAAGCATCGGTAGTTGGCAAATGATTTCTTCTGACCCTGTAGATATGAAATTATTTATTCTTTTGGAGAGCATGAAATTTAGCAGCCCTATCTGCGTCAGACACAGTGTGAATATTATGTATCACTGACCTTACCTATGCTTTCATCGAAACAAGCCCTCTCGGCTGACCGTGTATCAGAATAATAAGTGAAACGTATTACCATGTTAGATTTTACTTATTATTCTACCTCTTATTATTATTATAATTCTTGAATCATTTAAAATTATCCTTTATCAGTAGCATTATCTTAACTGTTTTCAACATTTTTATTGTTATTGTTATTATAACTATTACTACTGGTATTACTCTGTATGCAATTCTTGATATATTCTCTAATGACTAATTGTTTATCTAAGTGATGTAATTGATGTTATTGAAGCGTAATCAATTTTATCTTAATTCTGATCTATCATACTCTCTCTACCCTTATCTGTTTGAACATGACCTGGAAAACATTCACATCTGACTTTCTGCATGAATAGTTCAATGTAGTTTATTTAATTATCAGTCTCAGTGTAATTTCAAAAGTATATCCATATATATCCGTGTATGTCAAGTATTCAATTGACGAGTTCTACTGAAATTTGATGAATTCACCAAATCCTGCTTTATTAATCTGCTTTGTTGCTTGTTCTAAATGAAGTGTTTGTCTGTCATCGCCTGACTTCATTGGTCAGATCAACATTCAACTAGTGAGTTTCCATGTACCTAAGCGGAGAACTGTCAGTCATGTTCAGCATCTAAAATTCAGAAAACAAAACACATTATACCTTGTTGAAATGTCTCCCTGGCGTGCAGTTATTGTGGAAATTTGAAAATTTCATCAGCACTAGACATACACAGGCTAGCGTAAAATCGATGATTTCATGATGTTCACATAACTGAGGTTGAATCTAGAGGCTAGATATGGTCTAGAAGTCATGGTTGAAGATGAATCCGCTCTTGCTGTCGAATTCACATCTCTCAATAGCAGTTTTAAGTGATGCTTCATTTTAGTATGCAGCTATTCTTCATACAACCTTCGTGATTGTATGGATTGTGTTGCTTCAACTTGTTGCAATCGAACAAACGTTGAACTAGACTCTGATATGATTTGACAGCATAAAGCTATCGAATTATGTTCAGTATTCATTTATAATACTTACAAGTGGTTTTGTGGCGTTTCATTATTTAATTGAGGCAGCTAGATATGTGTCAAATCGTGGAAAAATAGGATCTTCTAGAATGGTTTGTAAAGTACTAGTAATTATGCAGTTTCATAGGAAAATTGGATATACAGGATGAGACACTTGGCAGATACATGACTACATAACAGATTGGTTTGCTTATTAATAATATTATTTTATCTTGTCAGGTATCTGAGTAAGCAAAATAACGCTTTGCTCAAGTAAACCCTTGAATGTTACCAATGAAAATCTCACTCAAGATGTAAGAAGCAATTTTACAATAGTGCTTCTAATAAACAATACACCCATCAGAGCATTTTTCAAAGAAGATAAATGTGTTCCAACTTTCTGAATTCGTTTATACAATTCCATTATTTTCCATAGCTTGACTTGATTGGTAGCAGTATTCCCGTATTTCCGGTATGAGTGATGAGTCATTCCTATTGCATGTGTTGTGTGCAGACTTGATGAACAAGGATTCAGTAATCCACCTCTCTCTCAACCTATTTATATTACTTCTTAAATTTTAAACTCTCTCTCCCATCCTATTGTGTGGATGTGTGTTAATGCATACAGTGCAAAACATAAAAATAGAGCTAAGGAAAGAATGGTTAACTTCGAGAAGATAAGTAATTCAGAAAAATCACAAAAATTGCACTCCATGCATTAACACACAACCCCAATTAGTGTGGGAGAGGGTTAAAATTCTAAGAAGTAATATGAGTAGGTTGAGAGAGAGGTGGATTACTGAATCCTTGTTCATCGAGTCTTCACCCAGCACGTGCATTCGGAATGACTCATTACTCATAACGGAAAGATGGAAAATACAACCATCAACGAATTTAGAAAGTTGTGTGAGCAGCTTGATATGATTATGAGGAGCGATAGATTGTTGTCGAAGCTTCATCAGCGAATATAACTGTTGAACACTGTGAGACTTTATAAAAATATATTTTACACTCAATGGAATCATACTCTACCACAATGCACCATTTCTATTCTTATAACAATGCGGACCTACTGTGTCGCTTACTTTCGTTTTTCTTCCGTCGAAAGCATATGCATCGGCTGACTGTCTGTCTCAATTCTTTCACTAATCCCTCACGAATTCTACAATCCTACAGGTCACAGCACAGAATGCGGTCATCTTTTCTGTTTCCTGAATTTTCAGTAGCAGTAGTGTTAATGTGATAAATAGCACCGAGATATCTGCATTTTTACACCGGATTTACAATCAAGAATTGCTTGGACATAAAAGCATAACTACTGAGATTAGTGACATATCACCCAGAGAAATGAGCATACATTTCTATTTAAACACATTGTAATGTTGATGGATAGCTGTATCATCTCTCTTCAGGCTGTCAGGAATACTGAACTCTTCAATATCCTCACATACATATATATATACATACAAACGTCAGCTAAACTGTGCTATCTGACACCACAGTGGCCTACGTAATCTCAACATACATATAACCGATCACTGATGAAGATACAAATCCAATCCCAAATACTTGAATTCCTCTCTAGTAGCCTTAAAATGCCCTTCTAAAATTCTTCAGAATATTTAGGAAAGAAACACTTGATAGGCAACTGAACACCTCAGAACATACTGCGCACATCGTTTTAACATTTAAATATATACGTTTTATCTCAGAGATACGACCGAATGCGCGTGGTTAACTTCATTACGTACATTCCATTAAAACTTTGTAATGATATTTCATAGACCAGTTCCTGCTATCGAACATCATTTACCTGTGTGATATTTTGCAGTTTATGCTACATCAACCACTAAATTATGAAGGCATTCACAGTCACCTTGCATAATATCGTTCGTGACACCGCAGTATCTTATGAAGCCTCTAAAATAAATTTTCTGTAAAACATAAGAATCTTAACGATTACTATTCATGAGGTGAAATACACAAATTACAGTTACATCCCCAACATTTGCAAGCTGAACTGGTTTTAAAATTATTTCTTCTCTGATAGGAATTTTAAATATGCAAAATGGGTTTGTAAAGCAGAATTTAAAGAATTCATCAAATTTTGGTAGGACTATCCAGCTTATTACTCTACATGTGACTACATATTGAAAATATCCAATTTCATTTCGACTGATGCCTATTCTGTCAAGTTAGTGATGTTACAATGGGAAACCCTTCGGGACCACCATTTCCAGATTTATTATTATCAGACCGGGACACTGAAAATTCTAATTATAAAATTCAACTTATATCATCCTAAACTTCACTTCAAAATAGCACAGAATTTAGCTCGTACTGCTACATTCCCAGATGTATCCTTTCCGTAAGGACTGATGTCACAATGGAATGATTTATGTTTAGTAGATCTTCAAGTAAAAGATATTACATACATTTTTAAAATTTTGTTCCAATTCATCGTAATAATAATAATAATTTGCTTTATTCCAGAAAGGGTAAAAGTGGTACAGTGTGGAATTTTCAGCACATATCTACAATATTTGCATCTAATTTTATCCAACGTTTAAATGGAGTATTTCAAAAAAATAAATATAAAGACAACAACAGCAAAAACAACACAAAAATAACTAAAAAATGCGAAAACATACCAAGAAGTGGAAAGGAAAATAAGCATCATATAATAATAACTCTGTATTTGGTAGAGGAAGCTATGATATGATTATGCATGGTGACAGTAAAGCTATAGTATTACAGGAAGTTATGAAATGATATTTGAGAATGTTTATCGCCAAGATGGTCAGTCAATTTGGTTGAAACAAGACTAAACAATTATAAAATAACATGTCAGAGTTGTTGTCTTGTTTTTTATTGTCAGGTCTAATGCAGTGTTTGTAGTGGTAGGTGAGTAATCCTGCATAACACAAAATTTTAGGATGGTGATAATGGCGTTCACAACCAAGCTTGTCAGTTAGTATTGCTGGACAAAACACAACCACAAAACTAATATTACATGATGGTTAATGACAGGACAATTTTGTAATACTCATAGTGCTAATATAGTCGGAACCAGTAGATTCACAAAAGAAGGAATACAGTAAAGTACAAAAAGGTAAGCCAATATTAATAATTTAGGTAGCTAAGTATTTTTAAGAAGTTGTTCACTATAGAATAAAAAATAAGAGAGAAATGAAAGAGCCAAAATTATGTTAATAACAACAAAGCAATTCATAGGTTTCGCGCTTAACATTGTCTCTGTCACTTAGAATATGGGCCAAGTATGGTATCGTTGAGTTCCTGTACTTGGTTGTACGAGCATAGATTATTTTATACTGATTTCTGGTTCAAATTGATGAGATACAAGGCGAGAGTTGGGAATAGAGTGGGTGTTGTGGGTCGGAGAGTATGGTTTTTGACCATTGTTCGCATGTATTCAGATGCCTATCAACTAAGGTAGTGACGAGCTGACTGAGTTTAACACCACTAGTCCTACTAACTACCTTCAACATCCTTCTCAGGATGGTATAGTCCTTTTTCAGCAGCCCAAAATATTAATGGGAGCAGTAAAGTAGAATAGGTAAGATACAAGAGTTGGGTGATTCCAAATTGTCTGTTTCTTAATATAGTAGATCAGCCAGAACACTTTCTTAGAAATCGTTAGGATATGAGATGTTCAAGTAAGGTCGGAAGATAGAAATAGACCGAGGTATTTTGCATTAGACTTAATTTCAGTTTTTATCCCCTCACTGTAACAGGCTTCATGAGTACTTACTAGTGTTTGTAGATCTCGTCTATGCCTAAGGAAGAAGTCAATAGTCTGGCATTTTGAGGGATTCAGCATGAAACCATTTAGTTAAGACGACTGACTGATGTCCGACGGGAGGCTATTCAATTTGAAACGGTCTGACTGAGACTTAATGGGAAACGATACAGACAGGTCATCTGCATATTTGACGAATTTGATCTCGTCTGAAAGAGGTAAATCATGTAAGAAGAAGGAAAAGAGAAACGGAGAGAGAACAGCACCCTGAGGAACTCCAGCTTCAGTAAGCAAAGGAGAGGAAGGTACACCATTATATAACGTGTGCTGTATCCTATTAGAGAAGTAAGAGTGTAGCTAGTTGATAGCCGAGGGTTCAGTTTGTGTAAGTCTAAGCTTGTTTAACAATAGGCCTCTAGGTACAGAGTCGAAAGCAGATGTATAATCAAGGAACGTAAAACGGACATACTTGGCTCCTATGTCTAAGGAGGACACAATGTTGTGATGAAACACAGCAGCAGCGTCTGAAGTACTTCTACCCTGTTTGTAAGCAAACTGCTTTGGATCGTTTGAGAAACTTAGGGAGGGAACAAGTTTCAGTAACAATAATTTCTCCATTAGTTTCAAAAAAAGAGAGGTAAAAGCGATAGGTTTAAACTTAGCATTACTACCAGAACCTGACTTGGGTACAGGGATGATTTTAATATCTCTCCACAGAGAAGGTACAACATTATTAGAAAAAAGAAGTGTTGAAAATGTTTGTAAGTGGGTTACTTGAAATATCAGCACATTTCCTTAGGACAATGGCAGGTATACCATCAGGGCCTAGACTTTGGGGAGGTTTAAGAGATTTTAAACATTTAAGAACATCAGAAGTTTTAAAACTATTAAAGTCACTGGTCATGTTTTTGTTACATTGAAGCTTAAAGGTACATTAGTAGGGCGGATAAAAGATCTATTAAGAGTATTTACATCAATAGAGGTGGCACAAGTACCATGCTTACCACAACCTGTAGTTTCTCTGAAAAGCTTCCACTTGTTCCCTGGAATTTTACAGGACGAAATATTTTGATTATAAATATTGTTTAGCCTCTTGATTTCGGATTTAATTTGGATGTTTATCCTCCTAAGACCAGATTTATCCTTAGTCTTGTATAGTCTCTCTTTCTCTCTTCGAAGCTTTTTGAGATGAGGGCAAGAGAAACAGTCAATTCTTTTGAAAAGTATCTGTTTCGGACAGCATACATCAAAGCAGAAAAAAGGATCATTCAGTGTGTGTTCAGTGGAAAGTTCTCAGTTTGTGTCATTTAACGTACGTCTTAGTTTGAGCACATTTTCTTGTGAGTAACATCTTTGTTATGTTTTTCTGGAGAGATTTGAGAGGATATTAGAGTGATATCCGCTATATATCTTGAGTACTATCTGAATAATACAATGATCAAAGTTTATTATAGGAGCACGTCTGCGTGCTTCATATATTTCCACATCATTAGTAAATACTAGATCCAGTGTTTTATCAAGTCGAGTTAGAAATTTGACAATACTGACATGATCTAGTGATTCAAGAAGAGAACAGTCGCATGTATTGAAATCTACTGTGAGAACTGATAAACAGTTATCAAGATGTGTAACAGCGAATGCTGTGAATTCATCAGCAAAATCAGATATATCCAAGGCGGAACAGCCAGGAGTAACATACATGTTTGAGATAAAGACGTATTTAAACTTGGATAAGTGTTTCGGACGACATTTCACTGTTATACAATCGCTGAGATTTTCTCGGTGATCAGGTTGATCCAAACCACAACCGCTTTTACGTTGAAAGTCAACTATTTGTTAACAAAGTTTGACGAGTCTCGAAGATAAACATTTTAATGGAAAGGAATCTGTGTAGAATTTTAGATAATTCTCATCACATTGAAAGCACAAACAGTTACATATGGCGCTCAAACCAGCAGGAAGATATGAAAACAAAGATAAGGTGTGACCTCCTGGTGCATACTAAATGAAGCATGAATTATTATATTTAACATTGTGAATAATATTGCAATACACACTCACTGACCTTATATAATGTAAGGTAGTCTCAAGCATACCAATTTCAGAGAATACTGAAAAATCCCTGATACTCTTAGGCCGGTTAATTTATATGTTAGGATTTATCAGTCAATTCTTTTGTCAAAAAGACGTTTGCTCAACTTAACGACGCATTGACATGAATGATCTAACTAATAGGGTCGAATATAAACCGTATGTGTTAGAGCTATTATGAGGATTGATAATAGTCACCGTTGTGTGATATTGTTACGCATTGGATAAGATTATCTGATATGTAAAACCCAGAAATATGGAGCACCTTTCACTTCTGAGTGTCAAGGCGGAAATTTTTGTGTATAGGCTGATTTGGTTTCGCTGTATCTAATGTGCTGAAAACGTTATCCAGTTATTTATAAAGTGTTGCTAGTATGAAATGAACTGACCTGAAATGGAGTCACAGTGTTCACTATTTGGGTCAGTAACTGATGCAAGACGCATAAATAACTTCATACTTGGTTTGCCAAATGCATATTTTCATAAATATCTCTCAATGAAACTTCAAGAGTACTAATCAAGAACTAAATGAAAATATGGATTAATGTCTAAAAGACACTTTTCTTCTGGTTACAGTTGAATACCTTCAAAGTTTACTTGAAAGTCGAGAGTCATCCTTCCATTATTTCTCCAAAAGAAGGCTAATACAGAATAGCTTGACACTAGACGAATGAGAGGAACTCAAAGCATGCTAGAAAAACTACACACGACGTGTCACGCTAGATACTAACTAAAAATTGCATCTCACTTTGTGGATAAATTGCTAGTATTGCTAGGATTAATTAGTAATTCATTAAATACCAACCATATGGAAGCTACTATAGAAATTACCGTCGAAGGAAAGAAGAACTTGTGCATAAATAATACCACACACACTAATGATCCAAAAATGTGTCCTCTACCATCTCTTGCTAATAATATGCAGCTGTGAGTGGTTTGATAAAATGAAATTACATCATGGCCATTAAAGAAGACGATGGAGAAGCAGCACTTCTGATGAACGGAACCGATTGCGAAAAGAACCTGATTTAACATTTACCTGATTGACCATAATTGCTCACTGAATAACATAAGTCCGCTGAAGAAAATAAAGTGAAATTCGACGCCATTAAATATTTTAAACATGCAAAATGCAAAAGCTGAGTAAGATTTCCTAGTTTCAACAAATTATACTAGGCAAGGCTTAATTCAAAATTTACCGAACATCTTATTGTATACACTCACCAAAATGATAGTTTCATTTGAAAATATTATTCTCTATGTGACAACAAATGCACGGGATGTCATTCAATTGGTCATTTTCTTCTAATATTGATTTCAGCTCATGGAATCGGAGTGTGCAGTGCTGTGATAAGTGGAAAATATTTTCACGGCTTTCACTTCTCAAGAAGATAATTAATTCTCATTTGATAATACATTAATAAAGATCCAGAAGATTACAGTCATGATAAAACGTAATTCAATCAATCAAAGCTGCCGAAATAACCGGGATAAGGAGAATGAATATAAGTTTGCAGATATATTGAAGTAAAGACAAGACAGGAAATATTTTGTGATGGAATTCATCAGAAAGCTGGATGAAGGTAATAAAAAGCCTCTTATTTATATGTGCTACTGGTCAACTAGAGATCTACTCTTGGCCATCTTCTAAATCTTATCAAATTTTCTTCAAAATTAGTAGTGAATAACTACTCCCTTTTCCTGCAATTTGCAGGTGAGATTTTATATATATCAAGGTACTCGCACAAATTTCCAACTTCGTTTGTACAATTCCATTATTTTTCATCGCTTGACTTGATTGGTAGCAGTATTCCCGTATTTCCGTCATGAGTGATGAATCATTCCTATTGCATGTGTTTGGTGTAGACTCGATGAAAAAAACTGAGTAATCCATCTCTCTCAACCTGCCTATATTGCTTCTTAAAATTGTTACCCTCTCCAACCCCATTGCGTGCTTGTGTGTTAATCCATGCAATTCTGAGCTTTTTTTCTGAATTACTTATCTTTTCGGTATCAACCATTCTTTCACTAGAATGTTGAAGCACATTTATCTTCTTTGAAAATGCTTTGAAAAATGTATTGTTAATTCAGAAGCACTTTTGTAAAATTGCTTCTCACCTCTTATGTGAGATTTGCGTCGCATTACTTTTCGATTGGTAACTTTTAAGGGTTAACTTGAACAAAGCGTTAATTTGCTTACTCATATCCCTGACAAGATGAAATAATATTGTTAGTGAGAAAATCAATCTGTTCTCTGGTCATGTAGCTGCCAAGCGCCTTGTCCTGTATATTCAATTTTCCTATGAAACTGCACAAGTATTAGTACTTTACTAACAATTCTCGAAGATCAAATGTTTCCACGATTTGATACGTATCTAGCTGCCTCCATTAAATACTGAATCCCTACAAAACTACTGGTGAGTAGTATAAATATATACTGAACATCATTCGATAGCTTTATGCTGTCACATCAATTCAGAGTCTAGTTCAACTTTTTCTCGATTGCAACAAATTGAAGCAACACAATCCATATCGCGAAGATTGTATGAAGAATAAGTGCAGACTGAAATGATGCATCACTTAAAATTGTTATTGAGAGATATAAATTTCTCGCAAAGAACGTATTTATCTTCGCCCTCTAGAATTAACCTCAGTTTTGTGAAAATCGTGAAATCATCGATTTTGCGCTAGCCCGTGTATGTTTAGTGCTGACGAAATTTACAGATGTCCGAAACAATTGCATGCCTGGGAGACATTTCAACAATGCATATTGTATTTTGTTTTCTGAATTTTAGATGCTGAACATGACTGACAGTTCTCCGCTTAGGTACACGGAAACTAACTAGTTGAATGTTGATCTGAGCAATGAAGTCAGGCGGTGACAGAAAAATACTTCATTTAGAACAAGCAACAAAGCAGGTTAATTAGGCAGGATTCAATGAATTCATCAAATTTCGGTAGAACTTAACAGCTGATTACCCTAGATACACGGATATATATATATATTCTTTTGAAATTACATTGGGAGATATAAGACTAATAAGTAAACAAACTGCATTGAATCAGTCATGCAGAAAGACAGGTGCGAATGTTTTCTAGGTCACGTTCAAAAAGATTTGGTGAGAGGGAGTATGGGGGATTAAAATTAGGATAAAATTGATTACGCTTCAATGACATCAATTACATCACTTAGATAAACAATTAGTCATTAAAGAATATATCAAGAATTGCATACAGAGTAATATCAATAGTAATAGTTATAATGACAATAATAATAATGTTGAAGTAAGTTAAGATAATGCTACTAATAAAGGATAATTTTAAATGAATCAAGAATTATATTAGCAATAATAATGAGAGGTAGAATAATAAGTAAAATCTACCATGGTAATACGTTTTACTTATTATTCTGATACACGGTGAGCCAAGAAGTCTTCTTTCGATGAAAGCGTAGGTAAGGTCAGGGATAAATAATGTTCACACTGTGTTTGACGCTGATAGGGCCGCTAAATTTCATGCTCTCCAGAGGCATAAGTCATTTCACAACTACAGAGTCAGAAGAAATCATTTGCCAACTATCGATGCTTTTCACTGAAATTAACCTAACTAAAATAAATTTCCTGAATCTTCGTGTCATCCACAGGGTTCAGCTTGTTACTTATTATCTCATTTCTAGAAAGTTCATACGTTTGATCGATTGGTTGTGTGCTTGCTGAATTGTCTTTCACTTTCTTCATAAGAGCGTTTTATGAAATGTATCGCCTTTGTTACGCTTACTCAGTGATACCTATATTGCTTCTCTGCGAAATCGTCAAACAAGTGTATTTTTATCGAAAACTGCTGTTGTTAAAATTGACTTTCTCCTTTCTAATGAGATCTTTGTAGCTTTGTTTTGTAATTAGTAACCCTGCTGAGTTAACATGAGTAAGGCGGTTATTTGGTCACTGATTTATACACCCATGTAACTGTAAGGTGTCTTATGTCGCATATTGAACTCTGCGATGGAAGCGCCCACTTAGCAGTGTCGGTACCACTCTAGTAGCTTATATTTCCGTACAATTTCAATAATAAATGTCTAGAAATTCCATGCAAATAATAAATGACCGTCGAACTACTCGTGAGTAGTATAAATGTTCACTGTGAATTCAGACTTTACAGTATACACAGACATTGTGGGATGTCTTACCTTTTTCATTTTTTTCATCAACAAATGGGTCGAATTGTCTCACATGCATCACATTTATTTGGGAGAATAACTTGATTTTGCAAAGGCATCAATAATGCAATTACGATGGGAATACATATATATTTCATAATTTCTGATTTGGCGCTCAGTTTATTCATGCAAATTATTATTATTATTATTCCAAAGCCTTATCAGAACTATATTAAGTTGAGCTATTATATTTGCTTCTATTACCATAAAGCTCTAATAATCGCCTACAGGGAACCTTATCTAATGTGATTTAATCAATTAGGTGCAAAATGTTTTCAATTTCACTGTCATTTGCATAGTTTTGAAAGAATCAGGACATCTCCTTCATGAACAAACCATCAGGAGTGTTGTAGATGGCGTGAAGAAAATGGTGGAGCATCTTCACGAATATGACAAAGTTACTTGATTTTCTGAAATTTTAGATGCAAGTTTACCTCTGGCAATGATTAGCTTTCCAACTTATTGACAAGTTAATGTTGAAGTGTCTTCTGTTTCGCCTTATACTGTGAAAAGTTAGCTGATTGATTTCCGTTAATCTTTAAAATTGGTTGGCTTCATTATTTTGCTGGAGAGTGGAAATTACAAAATGAATTCCACAAAACTTTACATTTTCAGTCGGAGCTCATTTGACGATAATTCTGAAGAAGTTTATGCAATAAATATGAAATTACTAGAAGCGTCTTTTCTCCAATACACCTTAGAGTTTTTATCTTACAATAAAGTAACGTCATACAACAAGATATTTATATTTAACAGCTCTAGCTGACTATTTGTCTGTGAATGTTTACTTTAACCTACTCTACAAGAAAGTGTTTCATGATACAAAGAAGAAAAGTCGAAATAAAGAAAAACGATTTGTTTAATGCATATAAGACAAAACGCGACAAGTCTGTAGTGATGGAAGGCTGGTTAACACATCTAAAAATTCCTCAATTTTTTTGTTTTTATCTAGTCGATTTCAGCCTTTATATTTTATGTCAAGAAATTTTTATATTTCAAACAATGGTTTAGTTCTTCTTCTGTAATAGAAAGATAACTAGGCAGTTTGCTTGTGACTATTCTTCAAGATTCCAGCAACTACTTCTGGTTTCCAGTAACTTATGATTGGGAGATTCATCCTCTAGTGTTGGTTGGTGGACAATTGATTGAATTTAATGTGATGTTTATCGCAAAGCATGGGCAATCGGAGAAGCGGAATGAAACAGGAGGTGATCAATATCCACCCAAATCCAATTCATGATTGATTAGGAGAACTCACTAATCAACCGCTTGAGAAATGGACTAGTAAAATCCTCGATATTACTACGCGGATATATTTCTGTATGCTGAAGTCCAAGAATTCTAACTTCACTGATTGTGATCATGTATCACTAGTTGACGGAATCGAGGATTAATGTGGCGCTTTGGATCGTCCATGTATATGACTACTGGACAAATACAACCTAACCTCCAATGGATCAGGTAAAGTTCATGTTGTGCATGTTTTGTGATGATTCGATTGCTGCAAAATTTCCATTTGATTGCAATACTGACAATTTCTTTTTTCCATTTTAATATTTCATCCTACAAATTGCATAAAATGAAACTAGTTCTTCATCAAAAATTTGGGGAAGTGTGTGAGAAGTTTTGGTTGTTCGTTGACAACAGATGCCTAATTGACCAGCAATATCCATGTAAGCCAGATTGTCTGATAATGTATGAGGAAGCAATTACAAATGAAGTGAAATTGATTAGATTAATTTAGGTATCAGTGGTTTTTCGATATAACAATATCATTTCATTGCATACGTCACATTCAATATCTTCTGACAATTTACATGTGTTGACTTGTATACATGGGTTAGCTGACCGCGCTTTGCAAATGACAGCGATGTAACAATGAATTCAGCTTCAGAACCGCCACAAGCACACATGGGTGTATACTGAAATATTTCCTGAAACCGGTGACACACATGAAGACAGGTTATGTATTATTATAAAAGAAAGAGTTTAGAATTGGTTCTAAGTTAAATAGGCGAGTTAAGCTTCTCTGATAATCTGCTACTAATATGCCCTTTCATTTCACACATTGTGCGTCGGTGGCATAGTGGTTAGGACGCTCGCCGACCATGCACATGGTCCGGGGTTCGATCCCCGGCCGACGCACTCCTTTACATCGTAAGGCCAGAAATAATGCTGGCGAAGAGGAAAGGTTGGGCATGAGGCTAGCAACCTCATCCTGTAAAATAAACGCTGCTACAGAAACTTCAAGCCGCTAGCTTGAAGCCCTATGTTCCACTAGGGAACGTGAAGGAAATAAAAAAAATTTCACACATCATGTTCAATATCGCATACTAGCTGACATGTGTGGACACGCATTTGTAGGGTGGAGTGATTGCTCTTTGCGTTTAACGTTGATTGAGTAAACAAGTCATCCACAAAATATTCACAAATAGAGAAGGGCGTATACTGAAATATTCTAAGGCTGAAACCATTGGGCCTCATTTTGTGTGTGATGACAATTTCTCGCTATACCTATTCTAAATTGAAAGTCCTTTGCCTATTATATCAATGAGACTGGTGTCAGTTATCGTGTTTCATATTCAAAACTGCCCAGTTATCTTGATCACAGTGTGTGACTTTTCAATTTTCCATCTTATTGCAAATGAATCAGCAATCGTCTCCACGTTGAATGTGAAGTAATGTTATTATCAGGCGTGTAATTAACTGTCTCCAACCCATTCATGTGCAACGACAACTTCTTGTAGGTAGATAAGGACTGCCTATTATCACAGTATGAGTTTGTTTGTATATTACTTCCATCAACTTATACTTATCACATTTCACAGATATTTATGTTTTCATCTATTCTCTTCCAACTGTATCAACCATCGTATTTTCGAAGTATCGCGTCAGTTCACTGATAGCACGATAACAATGCGGTGACATATACATTCAGTATGAATAAATGTTTCCTTCAAATTCTTCAGTAATTTTGGTACATTTATCCTTTGATTACAAATACGATATGCAGAAACTGACTTACTCTTGTCCACAATCTCATTGTTTACATCTTCGAACGACGATTAACTTGCACTCCATGACAGTGAGTGACTGAAATTTGAATGTGTGCATCCACGCTTTTTATTACCTGCATCCAACTTTCTGATGAATTCCATCACAAATTATCTTCTGTCTTGTCTTTACTTTATTATATCTGCAAACTTATATTCATTCTCCTTATCCCGGTTATTTCGGCAGCTTTGATTGATTGAATTACGTTTTATCATGACTGTAATCTTCTGGATCTTTATTAATGTATTATCAAATGAGAATTAATTATCTTCTTGAGAAGTGAAAGCCGTGAAAATATTTTACACTTATCACAGCGCTGCACACTCCGATTCCATGAGCTGAAATCATTATTAGAAGAAAATGACCAATTGAATGACATCCCGTGCATTTGTTGTCACATAGAGAATAATATTTTCAAATGAAACTATCATTTTGGTGAGTGTATACAATAAGATGTTCGGTAAATTTTGAATTAAGCCTTGCCTAGTATAATTTGTTGAAACTAGGAAATCTTACTCAGCTTTTGCATTTTGCATGTTTAAAATATTTAATGGCGTCGAATTTCACTTTATTTTCTTCAGCGGACTTATGTTATTCAGTGAGTAATTATGGTCAATCAGGTAAATGTTAAATCAGGTTCTTTTCGCAATCGGTTCCGTTCATCAGAAGTGCTGCTTCTCCATCGTCTTCTTTAATGGCCATGATGTAATTTCATTTTATCAAACCACTAAGAGCTGCATATTATTAGCAAGAGATGGTAGAGGACACATTTTTGGATCATTAGTGTGTGTGGTATTATTTATGCACAAGTTCTTCTTTCCTTCGACGTTAATTTCTATAGTAGCTTCCATATGGTTGGTATTTAATGAATTACCATTTTATTCTAGCAATATTAGCGATTTATTCACAAAGGGCGTTGGTGACACTGTGGTTGAGACTCTCGCCTACCGTACACATGGTTCTGGGTTCGATTACCCAATGGCACACACCTGGTATCTATGGTCGGCCTGCAAAATTTGGGCTACCTATATCGCATGCTGAAAATGCGATACCTGTACCTAAATTATGGTGTGGAATCAAGCTGTCATAAAAAATTGTGAGCTGCAATTTTTATTTAGTATCTTGGGTGACATGTCGTGTATAGTTTTTCTAGCATGCTTTTGACTTCCTCTCATTTCTGTAGTGTCATGCTATTCTGTGTTAGCCTTCTTTCGAAGAATTAATGGAAGGATGACTCTCGACCTTCAAGTAAACTGTGAAGGTATTTTACTGTATTCAGCAGAAAAGTGTCTGTTAGACATCAATCCATGTTTTCATTTAGTTCTTGATAAATGCTCTTGATGTTTCATTGAGAGATATCTATGAAACAATGCATTCGGCGAACCACGTATGATAACACTCACATGTAGTGCTTCACTAACTGACACAAATAGTGAACATTGTGACTACAAATCACCTCAGTTCATTTCATGCTGGAAACAGCTTACACATAACTAGATGACGCTTTGAGCACATGTGTAGAGCAAAACCACACCGGTGTATTGACACTTCTCTCACACTACTGATACTTAGAAATATAGGGTGCTCCATATTAGACGATTGGGTATATCACAAAAACTTCTCCAATGTGTAACTATATTACACCACTGTGCCTATTCTCTATTCTTATATTAAATGTAAAACGTACGGTTTTCAATCGACTGTATTAGGTGGACTATTCGTGTCATGGCAAATATATCAATTCAGGCTTCATTTATAAGTTTATCTTATTTCCTGGGCACCAGAAGGTCACACCATATCTGCGTTTTCATATCTCGCTGTTGGTTGCAGCATCGTATATCCCTATCTGTGCTTCTAGTGTGATGAGAATTATATAAAATACAACACAGAATCTTTTCCATTGAAAATTGCATCTTTGAAACTCGTCTTACCTTATAGAAAATCAGTTAATTTTCTATGTTAAAGCAGTTGTGGTTAGGTTCAACTTGATCACTGGAAAAATCTAAGCGATACTGTCCGCAGAATGTCCAGCCTTATCTTCGAGTGTTCATACTACTCACAAGTCGGTTGATATTAATGTCAGTTAAATCTTTGCGTACTGAAGAATAGATCAAATGAAGTAGAAGTAACTGATTAGGAATGTTAACGAATGTATGTTAGTGAAATCTGATGAAATTCTATTCATATTGATCACATGTGTCAAATGGATGAATGATCATGTCAAGGACGAGAGTAGAGTAAAAAATCACGTCGAATGTGAGTCAGTTCATGAGTTAACAATTAAGTTTACAAAGAAAAACAAAAGTTAGTTAATGTCAATGCAATGACGACGGTGGTTGGAACTGTTTCTTCTGCGCAGAGAGCACCGGTTTTCTCAAGCGAATGGCAATAACCACTACTGTGTGAAGTATTCGTTACCTGGTTGCTTTTGCAAATTTTGTGATTCCCAGTCGGTAATACAGAAGGATCCTTCAATTTTACCTTTGTCGCCGGTTTCATTCAGGTGGTCTAATATCGAACTGATAATTGTTCTTACTATACCTTTATTTAGCTACACTGGTAGGTGTTCCTGAGCATCAAAATTACTGTACTGAGCTGCTGTGGAATCCGCAAGGTCGTAAAAGACTTATTATTTCTCTCCATCCTGTACATATTAATTTCCATACCCCTCATTATTACACTTGCATTAACTAAGATTTTGTTTCCTTACTTAAGCATAGTTGTTAATTTTTGCACACTGACTCGCATACAACACATGTATTCTGCTACCCAAACTAATATGCGCACTCATGAGGAGTTATTTATAATCAAGGCGTCAACCGACTGATAATACTGAATCACAGTTTTATGTTTAAAAACAAACTTATCTAGTATGTTTGGACTTCGGTGTATTAACAGTCTTTTTGCAAATAACTTGTGGAATTCGGATATAAGTGATGCGATGTTGCTCTTTAAAAGCTTCTGATGTCAATAGAATTGATTCTTTCATTATTATGGATGGATATATAACTATACAACCTGATGATTAGGTTATCGAAAGGAATATTCCTTATGCATTATTCAATCCTTCCTAGATTATTGAAGCTCACTTGATACTGTTTAGGAACACAAGTTTCCCAGCACAATCAGTTTTCCTAGTAGCTATATCAAGTTTTCGTTTGACTGCTTCTCGTACACCATGACCTTTAATGTGAACCTGGTACATTAAGCTTTTATCGAAACTGTCTGAATGGTTTTACTAACGATGTTTTCTTTAGAGTATTTAATCGTGAACTACCTAGAATATCCGTTCTAAGATAATAAAAAACATCATTTCACATTCATTCTCCCTGTCGGAACGACTTCTAATGTGGTTTACTGAACAACTTCTTTTGAAAAAGTTCGTTTTACGTTGAATTGGAACGAAATTTACAAAATGTATATAATATCTCTTACTTGGAGATCTCCTAAACATAAATTATTCCATTGTGACATCAGTCCATTCGGAAATGAAACATCTGGGAATGTAGTAGTGTGAAACAACTTGTGTGGTATTGTGGAGTCAAGATTAGGATGATATAAGTTGAATTTCATTAATACGATTTTCAGTGTCTAGGCTTGAGAATAATAAATCTGAAAATGGTGTTTCCGCAGGGTTTCCTATCGCAACATCACTAACTTTACAGAATTGGCGCGTGTCCAAATGAAATTGGATATTTCCAACACGTAGTTGCATGTAGAGTAATCAGCTGGATAGGCCAACCAAAATTTGATGAATTCTTCACAATCCTGCTTTATAAACGCGTTTTGCATATTTGAAATTCGTATCGGAGAGGAATAACTTAAAAATCAGTTTAGCTTGCAAATGTAGAGGATGTAACTGTAATTTCCGTTTTTCACCTTATAAATGGTAATCGAGAAGACTCTTATGATTTACAGAAAATGTATTTAAAAGGCTTCATAAGATATTGCGATGTCACGAACGATGTTATGCAAGTTAACTGTGAATGCCTTCATAAATCAGTGGTTAATGTGGTATAAACTGAAAAAATATCAGACAAGTAAGTGATGTTCGATTGCAGGAACTGGTCCATGAAATATCATTAGAACTTTTTAATAGAATGTACACACTGGAGCCTTACGCGCGACACTGGTCTTAGCGATCAGGTAAGGCGTATACATTCAAATGTTAAAACGATGTGGACAGTATATTCTGTGTTGTTCTGTCTTGTATCAGGCTTTCCTTTCCAAAATATTCTGAAGAATTTTTGAAGGGCATCATCAGGCTAATAGAGAGGAATTCATGTATTTGGGATTGGTTCTGTATCTTCATCAGTGATCGGTTATATGTAATTTGGGACTGCTTAGGCCACCGTGGTGTCAGATAGCACAGTTTAGCTGACATTTATATTTATACATATATATATAAGATATTGGAGAGTTCAGTATTCCTGACAGCCTGAAGCTTGTAAATCTAACTATCCGTCAACAGAACAATGTGTTTAAGTAAAATGCATCCTCATTTCTTCAGATTATGCGTCACCAATCTCACAGGTTATGCAGTTATGTCAAATCAATGCTTGATTGTAAATCCGGTGTAAGAATGCAGATATCTCGGTAAAATTTATCACATTTACACTACTGCTACTGTAAATTAAGGGCACAGAAAAGATGACCGCATTCTTTGTTGTAGCCTGTAAGACTGTAGAATTCGTGAGTGATTTTGAAAGAATTTTGACAGACAGTTAGCCGATGCATATGCTTTCGAAGGAAGGAAAAGTAAAGTAAGGGACACAGTATGCCCGCATTCTTATAATAATAGAAATTGTGCATCGTGGTGGAGTATAATTCCACTGAGGTTAGAATGTATTTTGATAAGTAACAGTGTTCAACAGTATTATTCGCTGATGACGTTTTGAGCACAATCAATTGCTCCTCATAATCATATCAAGCTACTCACACAATTTCTGAACTTCGTTCAGATAATTCCATTATTTTTCATAGTTTGACTTGATTGGTAGTAGTACTTTCCATATTTCCGGTATGAATGATGAGTCATTCCTATCGAACGTCTTGGATGTAGACTTGATAGACTAGGATTTAGTAATCCACCTCTCTCAACCTACCTATATTACTTACTTCTTAGAATTTCAACCCTCTCCCATCATATTGTGTGGTTGTGTGTTAATGCATGCGGAACAATTTCTGACCTTTTTCTGTAAATTACTTATCATCTCGGGGTCAACCATTCTCTCCTTAGCTACATTCTTTTGTTTTGCACTGCATGCATTAATACACAATCACACAATAGCCTAGGAGGGGATTAAAATTTTAAGAAGTAGTCTAAGTAGGTGGAGACAAGTGGATTACTGAATCCTTGTCTATCAAGTCTACACCCAACACTTTCAATGAGCAAGACGCATCACTCACACCAGAAACATAGGGAATATTACTACCAATCAAGTCAAGCTATGGAAAACAGTGGAATTATATAAGCTAAGTTAGAAAGTTGGAACACATTTATCTTCTTTGAAGAATGCCTTGACAAATGTATTGTTTATTCAGAAACGCTATTGTAAAATTGCTTCTCACCTTTTATGTAAGATTTTCGTCACATTAAGTTTTGATTGATAACATTCAAGGGTTTATTTGATCATAGCGTTATTTTGCTTACTAAGATACCTAACAAAATGAAATAAAATCATTAAGAAGAAAAGCAATCTATTATCTGGTCATGTAGCTGCCAAGTGTCATGTCCTGTATATTCAATCTTCCTATGAAACTGCATGTTTAGTGCTTTACTAACCACTGTAGAAGGTCCTATTTTCCCACAATTTCACACATATCTGGCTGCCTCATTTCAATACCAAACCACTACAAAACTACTGGTGAGTAACATAAATGTTTATTGAACACTATTCGATAGCTTCATGCTGGCAAATAATATCAGAGTCTAGTTCAACGTTTGTTCGATTGCAGCAAGTTGAAGCATGACAATCTACATCACGAAGATTGTATGAAGAAGTGCTGCAGATAAAAATGAAGCATCACTTAAAATTGTTATTGAGAGATATGAATTCGCCGCTGACGAACTTTTCAAATTTCTACAACAATTGCACGCCAGGGAGAGATTTCACGAAGATATGTTGCGTTTTGTTTTCTCAATTTTAGATGCTGAAAATGACTGACAGTTCTCCTCTCAGATACAAGGTAACTAACTAGTTGAATGTTGATCTGGGCAATGAAGTCAGACAATGAGAGACAAATACTTCAGTTAGAACAAGCAACAAAGCAGGTTAATAGAGGAGGATTTAATGAATTCATTAAACTTCGGTAGAACTCGTCAGCTCAATACTCAACATACGGATATATTCACTTTTTAAATTACATTGAGAGATATAAGACAGATGCGAATGTTTTGCATGTCATGCTTAAATTGATAAGAGGAGAGGGATTAAGATAAAATTCACTACTCTTCAATTACATCACTTTGATAAACAGTTATTCATTAAAGAATATATCAAGAATTGTAAACAGAATAATATCAACAGTAATAGTTATAATAACAATAATAATAGTAATGTTGAAGTGAGTTAAGATAATGCTACTTATAAAGGATAATTTTAAATGAATCAACAATTATAATAATAATAATAAGTAGAATAATAAGTATAATCTACCACGGTAATGCGTTTTACTTATTATCCTGATACACGGTCAGCCGATGGGTCTTCTTTCAATGAAAGCATAAGTAAGTAATGTTCACACTGTGTTTGACGCTGATAGAGCTGCTAAATTTGATGCTCTCCAAAAGGATGAATAATTTCATGTCTACAGGGTCAGAAGAAATCTTTCGACAACCACTGAAATTAACCTAACCAAAATCAATTTCCTGCAGCTATTTGTCATGCACAGGGTTCAGCTTTTTACTTATTATCTGATTACTAGAAAGTTCATACGTTTGATCAAGTGCTTCTATCCTTGCTGAATTGTCTTTCACTTTCTTCATGAGAGCGTTTTATGAAAAGTTACGCGTTTTTTACGCTGACTCAGTGGTACCTGTATTGCTTCTCAGCAAAATCGTCAAACAAGTGTGTTTTTATCCAAATCTGTTGTTGTAGAAATTGACTTTCACCTTTCTAATGAGATTTTTATAGCTATTTTTTGTGGTTAGTACCCTTCATGGGTTAACATGTGTATGTTGGTTATTTGTCACGGATATACACAACCGAGTGTTCATTTACCATTTAACTTTCAGGTGTCTTATATCGCATTTTGAACTTTGCGATAAAAGCGCCTATTTAGCATTGTCGTTACCACTCTAGAAGCCTATATTTCCTTACAGTTACAATAGTAAATGACTAGAAATTCCATTTAATACGAACTGACCATCTAACTACTCATAAGTAGTATAAATGGGTAGTGTGAATTCAAACTGTACAGTATACATGTGTGTTGGATGTTTTACGTCAATCATTTCATCCATTAACAAATAAATCAGAGTAGCTCACAAGCATCACATTTATTCTGGGAGAATAACTTGATTTTGCAAAGACTTCAATAATGCAATTACGACGGGAAGACATATGTGTATTTCATAATTTTTTATTTGGCACTCAGTTTATTCATGTAAATCACTCTTATTATTCTAAAGCCTTATCAGAACTTTATCAAGTGAAGCCATTATATTTAGTACCATTAACATGAAGCTTTAACACTCGCCTACAGGGAACCTAATCCAATATGATTTAATCATTAAGGTGCAAAATGTATTCAATTTCACTGTCATTTGAATCGTTTAAAAGAATCACGACATCACCTTCATGAACTAACGATGAATAATGTTGTAGAGAGCGTGTAGAAAATGGTATTCATCGGTGTAGCATCTTCACGAATATGCCAAAAGTAGTTGTTTTTCTGACATTTGAGAGTGAGACCCTTCTTCATGGAATGTGAGATATTTCACAGTTTATCTCTGGCAATGATTAGCTTTACGTTGTATCATATTGAGGCATGATTTAGAAGAATTTTTCATCTGGAAGATGATCTCAGTGAAGTTCCTCACTCTGAGTTGGATGGTTTATTGACGGAACTTTCTTATTCCTACCTGGCGACGTCTTCAGCACATAATTCAATTTGGATTTCAGTGAAATCATAATGAAGATGAGATGAAGTATGCATTAGGACAGAGTGAATGTTTTTCCCCACTCCTTATTAAATGTAATAAATTTATCTACTAAAATGAAGATATGACATGGACAAATTGAATTAGCCGCATCAAAATTCTCTATCTGAGTACTTCCCATTTTACCACAAGATATGCTTTACTTGTCATCATGAAATGTGCTTCATATATGATGAATAAATTATCACGCTCACTGTGAGTAACATTTCCTACATTAGAGTACACATTTCACATGTTCAGCATGACCGTAACTGAGTGAGATTTCAATGTGGACATTCACACGGTCCTATTAATACATCCAACTTCTTGACAAATTTAATGTCGAAGTGTTTTCTGTCTCGCCTTATACCATGAAATTTCTATTTCAATGCAAGTTTGTATATTAACTGAAACATGTGAATTTCCGATATTCTTTGAAATCGGATGACTTGATTATTTTGTTGGAGAGTGGAAATGATAAAAATGAATTTCACAAAACTTTACATTTTCAGTCGGAGTTCATTTTACGAGAATTCTGAAGAAGTTCATAGAATAAATATGAAATTAACAGAAACGTCTTTTCCTCTGATTTATGTTAGAATTTTTATCTTACAATAAAGTGACGTTAAACAGCAGGATATACATTTAACAGCTCCCCCTGACTTTTTATCTGTCAACGTTTACCTAAACCTACTCTATAAGAAGCCGTTTCATGATACAAAATATCAAATTTGAAATAAAGTAAAAAAAAGATTTGTTAAATGCATGGGAGACAGAACACAATTATTTTAGTAGTGAAAAGCTGGTAAATACATCTGCAAAGCCCTTAAGTTTTTTCTGTTTTTATCAAGTCAACTTGAACTTTTCTAATTTATGTCAAGTCAATTTTGTTTCATAAAATCGTTTAGTTCTTCCTAAATTCATTTATATAGTTCCGTTGGTTTTCACTTCATTGATTGGTAGTCATTTTTTTCATATTTCGGGTATGAGTGATGAATCATTACTATTGCATGTGTTGGGTGTAGACTCGATGAACAAGGATTCAGTAATCAACCTCTCTCTCCACCTTCCTATATTACTTTTAAGAATTTAAACCCTCTCCCACCCTATTGTGTGGTTGTGTGCTAATGCGTGCATTGCAGTTGCTGAGCTTTTTTCTAAATTACTTATCTTCTCTGGGTCAACCATTCTTACCTTAGCTTAATTCTTATGTTCTGACAATCTGACTACCCCTGACCTACTAGTTTGACCTATGTAGTTGACCTCACAGTCATTGCAGGGTATTTTGTAAATTATATTATTGTGTCTAATTGGGTCCACTGGGTCCTTTAACCTACAGAGCTTGTCCCTGAGTGAGTTTGCAGGTTTAAATGCCACCCTAATTCCTGCTTTATTTAGAATCCTACGTAGGGTCTCAGATGTCTCCTCTTTATATGGAATAACTGTAGATGACTTATATTCTCCCTTATTTATGTTATTATTAATAGTTTCACAATTCTTTTAATTTTTCTTTTGGCCTTTTTCAATCTTCCTAATGAATTTTAGAGGATAGTTAATTAACACCAACGCCTCTTCTATCTGTTTTATTTCATCATTTAGGTCTTTTTGTGCTGGTTAGTGCCATTGCTCGGTTTGTTAAACACTTAACTAAGCCTGCCTTAACAGTTAAAGGATGAGATGAATTAAAGTCTAAATATCTATTAGAATGCGTTGGTTTTCTATAAACACTAGTGTGTAGTTTGCCTTCTTCTATTCGTTTTATTTTACAATCTAACATATCTAATTCTACTTGCTCATTTTTGGCTTCAAATGTGAATTTTATTCCTTCCACTAGTGAGTTTATGTGTATCAAGAAGCTAGAGATATGTTCTGTTTCTAACACTGTGAAAGTGTCATCCACATATCTCCACCATATTTTTGGAGTAGGATTAAACGTATTAAGAGCCATATTTTCCCAGCTGTCCATAAATATATCTGCTACGATAGGGGATATCGGTGATCCCATTGCTACACCTTCAGTTTGTCTATATATTTTGCCTTGGAATTTAAAGATAGTAGATGTGAGGCACAACTGAATTCCTAAAATAATTTCATCAATGGGTAGTTTCGTCCTATAAGTGAGTCTAGGGGTATTCCTAAATTCTACTATTGGTCGTATGGAGTACCCTGGTTTATGTATTTTAATAGTACCATACATTCTACTAGCATTATTAGTTTTAGGCATTAAATTAAACCATTTTGACTCACCCAGTGACGGCTTCATTCTGCGTATTAATTCCGCTGTGGATTTTTTAACCTTATTCATTATTGTATCTACGGGCTTCTTAATTTCCTCATATGGACCCATCTCAATATGTTCAGTAACTCTCTTGATGTAGTCAGACTTATCCAAGACTACTGTGGAGTTTCCTTTGTCAGCTTTTGCGATGACAATATTTTTATCTTGTTTTAGACTAATTAAAGCTAGTCTTTCCGATGTTGTTAAGTTTGATTTTGTTTTCTTTTGATTTTTCAGGGTTTATGCACATTGCTCTCAAACCTCTTCTGCTGTTGTCTTATCTATTGAGCTTAGTGCCACTTCTGTGTTAGGAATGACATCCTCTGGTTTTAATTTATTACCGACTACGTTGAAATTTAGTCTTTTTTCAAGTACTTTTATCTCACTAGATCTTAGTTCCCTTGATGAGAGTTTGATCACCCAATTTGCTCTGTCGATAGAGGATGAAGCGTTGACATCAATTTCATTTGTTGTGTTCTTTTCTTCAATTAGTTTGTTGAATTTTTTGATTTGTGTGATTTTTGATTTTCTTAATGCTGATTCTCTAGCTTTTTTGGACCCTTCAACAAAAATTATATAATCTCTGTCACTGACCATATGTTTGAGTTTTTCAATTTCATTTCCTTGATTTGATTATGAGCAATAAATTCTGCTCGAAACGTCATCAGTAAACATTACTATATAACACTGTGAGACATTATCAAAGCAAAATTTACCCATAATGGAATTACACTCTACCACAGTGCACAAGTTTTATTCTTATATCGTTTAGTTCTTCTTCTGTTATGGAAAGAAAACTACTTTGGTTGCTTGTAATATGTGCCTTATGTTGTCTGACGTCATTCCATCGTAAGATAAAATTCTAATATAAATCCGAAAGAAAGATTAATCCAGTGATCTTACATTTACCCTAAAGGTGACCATCAAATACGCCTTGATAGAAATTAAAAAAGATGTGATATTTGCTTCATTTGGAGAATAAGACATAAAACAGGAAGTCACTTATAGAACGTGTAGCGCCTGAAAATTGTTTCAGTGATTTTCATACTTCGGAGTATGTGAATGGCTTTGCAAATAGTAGATTTATTCATCGAATCAGTCGAAGAATCAGAGGTTTTGTCATTTTCATTTCGTACTACACTTTCAAGTTACACAGCAGATCCACCATGCAAACTTGATGAATTCAGCAGAAAAGCGAGGAAATAAGAATCAACGTGAAGAATACCATCACTGAGAAACAGTCCACAACACACCACACCATGAATCAAGACTATTCGTCAAGACTCCTTCAGCTTCTTCTGGTTTCCAGTGAGTAATGAGTGGTAGATTTGTTCTCTGGTGTTACTTAGTACATAATTTACTGTTTTTAATGTGATGCTCAACACAAGCATGGTCCATTGGAGAAGCGGAGTATAAGTTTGTGTTGTGCATGTTTTGTGTCGACTGGATTGTTGTACACTTTCCAGCTGTTTCCAGTACTGACAATTTCTTTTTTTCCGTCTCAGTATTTTTGCCTACAAATTGCATAAAATGAAATTAGTTCTGCATCGAAGGTTTGAGGAGGTGTTTGAGAAATCGTGGTAGTTCGTTGACAACAGATGACTAGTTGACCAGCAATATCCATGTAATGCAGATTGTCTGATAATGTACGAGGAAGCAATTACAAATGAATTGAAATTGATTAGATTAATTTAGGTATCAGTGGTTTTTCGATATTATTATATCATTTCATTGCATACGTTTGACAGTTTATATGTGTGAACTTGTATACATAGGATGGAGTAACCGCGCTTTGCGTGTGGCAGCAATTTAACAATGAATTCAGTTTCAAAACCTCCACAAACACAGATGGGTTTTATACTGAAACATTTCCTGAAATCGTAAGAATGAGGCTTCACTTTGTGTCCAGCAATAACGCGTTCCTATGCTTATCCTGTATTTATTGACTGAATTTCAGTGAAACTCTCCAGCTGAATATTTTAATAACGGGATATATCAGATACATCCAATTTAAAATCCGTGAGTGTGTATTCCGTCAAGTGAAATCTGTTGCAATGGGGATCCATCTTTCGAAGATCAGTTACTGTTCAGATTGGGATCCGGTATTTCGCAACAGCCTATACAACGAAAGGAGTTGTAAGATAATTGGATGATACCTTTATTGTCTGTGAAAACACATCAGCTACATTGAGAAAATGATTGATACCCATATGCATCTCACCTAGAGATTACAGTAATTGAATGTCTCAGTCGATTATTCAGACACGATGGATAAATAGAATTCTAGGCTAACAAATTCGTATGGAATGAAACAGAATCTAGAGGAGATCCAATAAGAAAAAAATGGAAGAATGATAAGTTTTGACAGAGCCAGTTTGTACACTCATATTCACATTAATAAAGCTCTCGAGCAAGTTAAAATTGAACTGATTGTTGACGGTGAACCCAGAAGTAGGATTGAGTTTTCGGTCGATGAAACAATATTAGGCATTCAGTTATGTCCAATCTCCAATGTATCGGAAGACAAATTTATGGATAGTTTGGAACATAAGGCTCTTAAAATCTGAAATTCTGCTCCTTGGTTATATGGATGACAAATCTAATGAAACAGAATCTGGAGGAAATTCAATGAGAATAAGATGAAAAGGTCTCGGCGGCGCCTCGAGCTAAGCACTTTTGTGCGTCGGTGGCACAGCGGTTAGGACTCCCGCCGACCATGCACATGGTCCGGGCTTCAATCCCCTGCCGACACATGAATAACTACCCACCAGAATTTTTAAAATAATATGAAGAACCATAGAAAAACTAAGATCAGCAATAAAAGTGATAGAAATGATATAGAATTCAAAATTGCTTTTGCACCAAAATTTAAATAGGAGATTTAATTGTCATCCGGATATTTCAGCATGTATTCTTGTTGAGGGAACTCAGTGGAACTCGGAGGAGTTTCCCATGAAGTAGAACAATATTGTAGTCACAGAGGCAATTTTGTCTCCGCGATTCCATAAACGTCTTTCAAATATAGTGAAATATTTGTCCATTGATGCTAGACGTCAATGTTCAAATTCTTATTCATCCAATATCTTTTCATACGCCTGTGAGAACTATCACGCCTGTTTGCCCTCTTATATTCAGACAATAAAACATTTATTGTTTGATGAAGTTTCTGATTGGGAGTTTCGATGATCTTCAGCAAATCGACAACTGGTCGTGGATTGCCAATATGAAATGAATCGTTTGACGATGTCAAAATTATGTTTAGTCTAGACCCCAGAAGTAATCTACGGTCCATGTGCTATGTGAATATAACTGCGCTATTGCCTGGAAACACATATTGCTTCTTAAAATCTAATTCAGTCACCTTTCAGTTTTATTCAGTTGAGTGATGGCGAGAAATCAAAAAAGGAAATCACATACTATAAGGGTTAAAGTAAGAATTTTCTTATATTCATCAAGGGTTCATTGATCTGAACTGTTTATTCAGGAAGAATAGGTCATATTGAAGATTAAATCGAATCCTCGCGCGTTCTTCCGTTTTTTCACTAAATAAGGAATCTGAAAATCTGGTGAGGCGTCGGTAATTTGATATAAAACTAAGCCCATTTATTTTTAAAAGCAGTCAAGGGTGCCATTCGGAAAAAAAGCTGAGGCGATAACTATTCGTAAAAATAAGCCCCCCACCCGCTGTATATTATTATTGTTTCTTTTACTTCCTAGAGGAATGTATGGCTTCAACCGCACGTTTCCATTGCGTTCGGCTCTGCCAACGTTTTCATCTCGCTTCACGTCTGCACACATGCTTTCATCTCCTCTTAACACGAACTTCATATCACCCTCGCACTGATGACCAACTCTCCGCTTCCTTTGTCAGGTTCCACGCGAGCTATAGACTGTCTTGTGATGTCACTTGATGGTTTTCTAAGAGTATGGCTCCTCCACCTGCATTTCTTCCTGCATATTTGTTACACAATCGGTTCCTGATAGGTTGTTTCACTCGCTCCCAGAGATCCTGTTGGTGATATTTTCTGGCCAGCCATCTGATCTTGAGTATTGACCGAAGACACCTTTCGATGAAGGTCCGTATTTTGTTTGAAGTGCTCTACATGACGTGCCAAGTCTCTGACCCGTATAATAAGTAGCGCTGACCTCACATTTTAGTTGAAAATCCGGATCTTATTTTTCATCGTTAGTGCTGTTGACCTCCACACATACTTCAGGGAAATGAAAGCTTGCCTTATTTTACCGATCCTCGCCTTGATATCCTCATCAGTTCCATCAGCCTGTAGTTGAAATGATGCAAAAGATTTAGGTAGAAAAAGGGAACTTTGCCTTTCCGATTTCTCCCATGCCAGTAACATGCATGACATCTGTTTTATCTATGTTCACCTAAAGGCCTATCTGTAAGGAAACTAGTGGAGAATACACATTTGAGAGATAATGGAAATTATCGAGTCTACTTTTATGAATGTAATAAACGTCTTATGAAAGTCTGATTGAAATACGCCCAGCGGATGAGCGAAGATCATATTTAAGGCATTCAACCAGATTCACTTGGTATTTGTAGACATTTGACAACAACGAATATATAATTTGCTTTAATTGGATGTTATGCTCAGCCGTAATGATAAATATATTTTTCGGGACATTAACACGATAATTCTAGGAAAGTCTACAAACTAAATGTGAGCTCACTCGAGGCGTCTCCGTGCATTAAAAGTTTCATCTTAAAATGAAGTTACTTAGGTGATAAAAAACACATATAGCATCCAACAGTGCTCGTGTATCTTTCAAAGTTTAAGTTCAGCTATGCTTAAACAATATGCCTCAGTGGCACAGCGGTCACCACGCTCGCCGACCACACACATGGTTCGAGGGTTGATCCTCAGCCTATGAAGTTCTTTAACTCGCTTAGCCAGAAATAAAGTTGGTAAAGAGTAAAGGTTGAACAGAAGTCTGGCAACATCATCCTGTAAAAATAAACGCTACTACAGCAAATTCAAGTCTCTAGATTCAATCGCTATGTTCCAACGGGAATGTGAACGAATATGAAAGGCTAAAGCAAAACATTTTATGATAAAAAGTCGCATCCTTGAAACGAAAAAAAGATTTATTAAATGCATCGAGGACATAGCACAAATATTGAACGATATAAGAAAAGTGGTAAGTAAATCTGCGAAACTGTTAGTTTTTTCTGCTTTTATCAAATCGATTTTGAGACTTTCTATTTTGTGCTAAGACATTTTATCTCGTACAGAAACGTTTATTTCTTCTTCAGTTTTAGAAAGATGACAAGGCAGGGTGGGGTTGTCAAATATGTTTTATGCCTTCTGAAGTCATTCCACTGTAAGATAAAAACTCTATTGTAAATCAGAGAAAAAGATAAATTCAGTAATGTCACATTTACTCTCTCGATATTCTTAAGATAACCAAAAAAACCTTTGACTGACAATGAAAAGATGAGATTTTTGCTTCACTTGAAGAATAAAACATAAAACAAAAAACGAATTTTACTGCGAACGTGTAGCAAAATATATTGTTCGAATAGCTTTTATATTTCGGAGTATATATGTGAATTGCTTTGCAGATAGTAGATTTATTCTTCAAATTAGTCAAAGGATCAGAGGTTTTGTCATTTTCATTTCATAATACAATTTTGAGTCAAACTGCATTCTCACCAGTCAAACTTGATGGATTCAGAGTTGAACAAAGAAACAAGAATCAACGTCTTGAATTACCACCTGTGAGCATCAGTTCATACCATCTCACAGCATCAATCAACTCCTTTCGTCTAGACTCGAGCAAGTGCTTGTGATTTTCGGTAATTTATGAGTAGTAGATTCCTCTCAAGAGTTGATTAATTCATTTCAAATTAATTTTCTCACAAAGCATCTTCAGTTTGAGAAGCGAAGTAAAATAGGCAGTAATGAATATCTTATGATTTTTCTCCTTCTTTTTTCTGTATTCCCAGTTTTGTTGTTGATATTAATTAATGCTCCATTTTCTACTTCTGCATACATATAATGAAAAGTGGACGGGTGTTGAGGCTTATGAATATCGCACTTTTCAGATTATTTCTGTCTTATATTATTTCCAGTGAATGGCTCTTAATTTGCACACCCACGTTTATGGTTGATCCAAAAATGAAAAATCATTAGTGGCCTATCTTGCTATCCACAATACGTGCATATGGATCGACCACCTCTTATTCCTTCTTCGTGTTTCTCTGAACATTTGAGTAGCTACATAATTTCGATGTTGATATTCGAATTGATGATATAGATAGACCGAGGAACCAACTACTTTTTAACATAATGTCAGTTTGTTTAGAGTTTATCATTCGCTTACACTTAGCATGCTCCAGAGACCCTAAAACCTTCAACACGTTTCCCGGAAACCATACTAGTCGTGGGAAATATTTATCAGCTGATGTACACAAATTGAATTGTTATCGTTCTCAGTTGCTGACTGAAATACTTTTGAAATGATTTCTGTTCCAATATGAATTTAAAATTTAAAGAGGAGGGGATGGGGTAAAACTTAGGATTTAATTAACTCACCGAATTTCGGTAGAACGCTTCTGATGAACAATATATAGACGGATTTGTTCTAGGAATATGTATTTTCAGTTCCACGAGTGTGCATTGTGTTAATTTCTAAATCTACTTGATTGTTTGTCTGTTTAAGTTAATAATGTAACTTCACTATTCACCCTCACCCTCTTTAACTCTCCACCACAATATGTGTTAATTCACTCTGTTCTCTAACCAATCTGTGTTTTCCAATAGAAATCTGAACTCTTACCCCTCTTATCTAATTCCACTATATATAATTAGTTGTTTATTGACACTGAATAATCTGTCTACCTACGTCAAATTCTGTGATTATTTTCCTTATACCTTCTGTCTATAAGTCCAAGTAATTATGAAAAAGTTTGTTCCAAAACTTTTTTGAAACTTATAATTTGATTTTATTTTGGATGTATGCAGTTGATGAGTATCCACAAAATACAACGAGCTCGTATCATCCTGCAAACATGTTCGTTCTTTTATTGTAATGAGGAGCTTCTATAAACTGTTTTCCAAGCATCCATACTTGTTCGGCTTGGAAGCTGATATTTGGCAACGGCATGTGGAACGAACCTAATTATATCTAAGATATGTGGATGACATTTGTATTATTTGTAGAACCTAATCAGCTAAATTGAGAAATGCTTGATACGCATATATATCTCACCTATAGATTACGAAAAATGCATTTCTCAAAAGATTATGCAAAGACGAGCTTGAAAACTGAAATCCACAGGTTAAATCAGGTGCCCGTGGCATATCGTGAAATCTTGCTTTAGTGGTGAAAGCGTGTGTAAAGGTTGAGGTTTGAAAGATCAGTAAGTGTTCATGGATTACCTCACTGCAAATATATATCACACAAGTGTAATTTTATTATACTCTTTATGCGACATTGATTTGACTACACTAAAATATCTACCACTGCCATAATTTTGCAATCTGCACAAACGATAAATATATTCATTTCTCATTGAAATATATTTATTGCATTAAGACTGCAGCTTCATTGTGTTGATTTTTTTTGATGATAGCCTAATTTTTCGTCCTATTTTTGTAAGAAATACGGAATTTTCAGCATGTGTGTCGTCATTGGATCGAACCCCAGACATGTACGTTTTCATCACGAGTCCTTACGGCTATCCCGCCGATGAGATCAATCCCAGTGGTAAGGCATATTGTGTAAATATATGCCATTTTGAATTTTCCATGTAACCGTGACCACATTTTCATGCATTTTGCTTCACTCACATGATAGATGCAATAAATGTCAACTGAAAACGCAGTGGAGTTCCATCTTGAAGGACTGAAAATGCGACTAAATAGAGATTTATTGTATTTAAGAAAACTAAATTATCTCATACTTTGTTCTATGTGAAGTAATCCCCCACTCCTCGGATTACATTTATTGCCTTAATGTCCAGAGGCAACGTACATATGCGATAATACTGAAACATTATAAGTTTCATTAGACACACTTGAGGAAACGAATATATTGGTTGCACCGAGAGACAGCCAGTCAGATGATTTCAATAGCATATGCGGATGCCAACCGACGATTGCATTCAGAGTGTATTCTCCATTATAAATATTGACTAACATTCAGAAATGCACAAATATTCTCAAAGTCACAAGTAGTTCAGTGTTAAGCGATAGCGACAATCAGAGACGAAGATCACATGCCTCCAGTGGTTAAAAATGCGATTTTGACATTTCATCTTCCTACTTTTACATACATGAAATGAAAAGTGGACGCGTGATCAAACACTAACACTTTTTAGATAATCTCTGATTTGTAACATTACCGTTTATTCTTTTTCAAGTGCACAATCACCTCCAGGATTATTCTGAAAATGAAATATCATCAAATGCATTTCTCGCATTCTACAACACAGCTATATGGATTAACCACCTCTTATTTCTTCTTTATCTTTCTGTGTACATTCTAGACTCTGTAAAATTGCAAATCTGAAGGAAACAACTTTAAATTGACGACATAGATTTTAATTAGATGTCCTCTCTAAACCCTTGAATCGTTGGCGTACATTTATCTCCTAAAAAGAAAACTTCGACACGTACAATTTGACTTATTCAGGTTCGAAGTTTCCGTCTGTGAAATTCGCATATTAGGGGATCCTGTGCTTTTCTTGTAATCACGAAATCTGCTTCTCGTGTGATGAACAAACAATCATTCTGATAGGGAGTAGCATTTCTTAAATTAAACAACTCATTTCACGTGTACTCAATGACCGTAAGATATTCCTATTATTCGCATCCACCTTCTTCACAAATTAAATTTTAAGATGCCTTCTGTCTCGTCTAATACCTTGATATTTTCGTCTACCTAAAGCTACTTCATACCAAAGCATTTTATGATACCAAATACGAAAGTTAAAATGAACAAAACTGATCTGTTAAATGCATCGAGGACATAGCACAAATATTGAACTATATTAGAAATGGAGTTAAAAAATCAGCAAAACCGTTAGTTTTTCTGATTCTCCTTATCAAATCGACTTCAGATTTTCTATTTTGTATCGAAAAATGTATATCTCTCACAGAATCGTTCATTTCTAACCACTGTGCGCCGGTGGCACAGTGGTTAGGACTCTCGCCGACAATGCATATGGTCTGGGGTTCGATCCCCTGCCAACGCACACCCGATATCTATGGTTGGCCTGCTAAATTTGGGCTACCGATATCACATGCTGAAAATTCCATACCTGTACCAAAAAATACGGTGTGGAATCAAGCTGTAATCAAAAAAAAATCAAAAAAAAATTACAAGGCAGGGGGGATTGTAAAATCTGTCTTATGTCGTCTGAAGTCATTCGACTGTAAGATAAAACTCTATTGTAAATCAGAGAAAAAGATAAATTCACTTATCTCACATTTACTCTCTCGATATTCCTAAGATAACCATTAAATACAAGTGACTGACAATGAAAAGATGAGATATTCGCTTTATTTGAAGAATAAGACATAAAACAATAAACGAGTGTTACTGCAAACGTGTGGCAAAAATATTGTTTCAATAACTTTTATGCTTCGAAGTATATGTGAATGGCTTCGTAGATAGTAGATTAACTCTTCAAATTAGTAGAGGAATCAGCTTCTTTTTCAGTTTCAGTGTGTATAACATTGTCGACTTTAATGCAGATATACGATGTGTACTTGAGGAATTCAACAAAAAAGAGAAGAAAAATGAATCGACTTCACGAGGTAGCATCATTGAGAATCAGTTCACAATACGCCACACCATCGATCATGATTATACGTCAAGACTCCAGGAAGTCGCTCTGGCCTAATGTAATTTCGAGGGTTTATTGTATTGTAATCACTTTTGCTTTAATTTAATTAATCACCCCTCTCGCCAAGTTAAAATATTGACAGATTCACTCAATTTGTAATACTTAACAGCAAGACTATTCTCCAAAGTGAATGCTCGTAAATCTTTATATATTTATGCATCCAAAGGATCAACTTTGCTTTTGTTATGTATCTGTCAGTGGGGCTCAAACGTTTCTGCTGTCATTCCAATTGCTTGATAAAGAAGCATAAATGCAACGCTATTAAAGAAGAATGGGTAGTTTTCCATCTGAGGTAATCATTGTGTCTAGTTTAGGTATGATACTGATCTCCGTAATCTGGAGTTATGACGGTACACAGGACTTAAAATCAACCGTTTCCAGTGAAACATAGTTGCTTTTTCTCTGGGAATGAATTCAGTAATACAGAATGAACAGGCGTTTCCCTATAGTTCTACTACGATAGATCTACAATGTCAAAGTGATTTCCAAATGTAAGGAATATAAGAGGCATGTTTATGATTTGCCATTAAAATCTTCGTGGCAATAAACTGAATTGTATATGCAACGCTTACAAGGATTGAACTTTCAAGAAACGGGCAACTGATGGAACATGTTTTTATTTGCATTTCAGACAATGAATCTGGGATTTTTATTGTTGAAATCTAATCGCCAACATATTCGAATAAGTCTGTATTCGAGATTTATAAATTTCAAGAAATATCTTTTCTCACAAACCATTTATATATATATATGTATACATACAATTGGACAGCGTAATAATAAATAAATCGGAAAGCTGAAAATTGTTATTTGACGAGAATTAAGGTGGTTGTGTGTCTATCCTATAAGTGTAAAGAGGGTGTGTTTCCACATTTTACCTTTGAAATCAAGATATAGAACTTTATTAAATGAACGAAACTTTCCTTCTAATGAACTTCTTATTATGGGCTGAAGTGGACAATGTAACTGAATTCTTGTGTGGTATAATTCTCAACCGAAATACTTATTTGGAATGGGTAACACAATTTTTGCCTGAAAACGTTGGGAATACTCCCACACCCTTATTCCTAATGTCTTTTTGAGTTACACTGTTTCATCTCATGTGTTCTATAATTACATACTAAATCGTTTCATTCACATATCACACAATGAAGGGGTATTCTTTACTGTGTGACACATCGGATAAACCGATTTTTAAGATTCTATAAACAAAGGTTGTATCCAAACCCAAGACATTCATCAATGGATATGACTATCAGTTCAATGTTAAAAGATGTATTTTGATGTGTAAAAATTAAAGGGATTTATTTCATGAAGACATCATTAACACAAATGAGATTTAAATTTAAAGAAAATCAAAAATGTGGTGGAATTATAATGAACAATTATCATTAGAACAGTTAGGTGAAAAGTTGTTATCACAAGTTACACAGAAGAAGTCAGTGCAAAGGAATTGCCATTTCGGGATGTTAAATGTTGCTAGATGTAGTTATCGACCCATAATACTTGCAATCTTTAACCTAAAAACACAAAAAATATACAGAAAGTTGAAGAGAACGGATTCAGTGCATGTCATTGTGACTACAGCTAAACGACAATTGGAATAAGGAATTTTTATATTCGAAGCAACGTCACTTCAACTTTCATAATTTAGTCATTTTGTCCTCCGAGAACAAGAGATGAAATGCTTCCTAGATGAACTATTTTCTCTGTTTATATTTTATCTACTGAAAGGTTATTAGTCGACTGTGAATGCGTAGTTGTTACTTAGGAATCTGATGATATATGCTAACATTAGTGAAGAAATGAACTCGAATTTTTTGATGTTTCTGACATTTTGTATACAACCATCGACGTTTAATCGAAAGATAAGTGAAGTCAGTGTCAGCGATGTCACTCAGCCTGATCATGAACCGTTCATGACAGTATAACAAATGTCACAGAACATCAGTCAATTTCTATCTTCATAATTTGTAACAATAAGCATATAACTTTCCAGACACTCTAATTTGATTGTTTAGCTGGATACATTGTAGTTTACACAGTACTAACGTATTCTAAAATTAGTCACCCTCATAAAGAACCAAGAAATTATTTTTACAGTTAGATTATTGTGACGTCATTAACAGTACATTCATAAAAATGAAGTGCCGTACCCTACTGATTGGTTATCTTGACTTTTTCTGAAATATATTTCAAAGCTACTTGTATACTATCGGGTATAAAATCTGTAGTAATTAGCGCCGGTGTAATAGCGAAGGACTGGAAAGAAGCCACTGGTGAAATAATGTTATTGGAAGAGGTAGATTATCTGAAAAACACGATATACTTGATCAATACATAAACTAGGCAGTCCATTATGTCCAATTCTATCAATGTGTGATTTCCTCCCACACAAAATAGCATAATGGTAAGCAGACGTTCAAGGCACAGTCTGCGATGAATTATGTCAGTTCTCTTCAAATGGTATTTCTGAACTGAATATTTTTCTTTGTAGGGATCTTTGATGGCTGATTTTTATATATCACGTTGAAAATCTATCATTTGATTTGATTTCTGAAACGTCTTTCTATAGAATACACATTGATGACATCACTGTGATATGCAAAAATCACGAAGATGAGATAAATTCATATCTGCACTAAATCACATAATTCCAACCTGTGAATAACAGCGTTGCAATCAACTTGCATTTCTAGACATCAATTTGGATCAGACAAAAGATGGCTCTGTAAAGCAGTTCATTCATAGAATGGCTACGTGAACAGGACAATATTTGAATTATCACAGCTTCTGTCCATTACAATATAAGAGAGGCTTGGTGAAGTGCTTGTTTAAGTTTATTCAGAGTATCTGTACAGCCTGAATGATGTGAATAAAGTACTGATGGATACTTCTGTCAAAACGGATGTCTTTTTAAATTTTTAAGCCTCAATAGAAGTCATTTAATTACAAAATCTACAGTCCATTCCGTCCCTTAGGAAGATGTCTTCATCAAATTACCATGCAATCGATAAATAAATAGCATGATTTTAATAAGCAGACTAAATACAGTCTCCCATATAACCTGCCATGCAGTTAGACAGTTCAAAAGTGATTACACCACATTCTAAACTCTATTTTAATTTACATGTATGTGCAGCAACACACATGTTTAGTTGATGAAACGTGCTCTGCCTGTGAGGGTGGAAGAAAACGCACTCCAATGATTAGAAGAACAAATGAAGTGTGAAGTATTGATGAACTCGGGTGACAAACTATCAATTTCGTCTATTGCTAAACTCTTAAGTGTTATAAATAAGAATACTGATATCAAACAGCCTTAAGTCAAAGAGTGCTTACTGAGGTACTCAAGTGTGATAACAGTTCATCTTAATTATTCTTATTTCTAAGCCTTTTATCACTTTACTTTTTTGACTGGCCTCTATTTTCGGAGTGAAATGACTCGAATGGCAAGTGCATGGTCAGACTTTTCGGAGTTAACTACGCATGTCTCACATATTCTCAGTCTTCTAACAACACTATATTTAACAACTTTAACTTTTAATAACCAACCTACAGAATCAGAGACTTCAGGGATCATTGCGACAAGTTATACCTGAAATGAAGAAAATATTATTGAATATAGAGTAATCACATAGAAGAATATTAAATAGGATAATTCCCACATCAGTGAGGTACTACTGAGTCATTATTTATCTAGCATGCAGTGAAATTATACTCACGTAGGTCCTTGTTTGATTGTTCGTCTTGCTTAACTGCTGACAATTATTGCATTTTAGCTGAAGTTTTCCGGCGTCTAACATTTCCATGTATATACATATAAATTATTATTATGCTGCGATAAATTTCAACTCAGTCTCTTTTTCAAACCTTTGTCATGGTATTCCAAAACGATAACAGTGAGGTGATCACTTGACATGAGATGCATCTCATAGCTTCTTATGATACGTATGCCTTAGGTCGTCTTTTAAATCTAAGACGACCCATAAATATCGGTGAATCCATAGATAGACTTGTCAAAATCACACTAGGTATGTATATATCTTGTAACAGGACATGTTAATTTATTTAACTCTATAGATGAAGCAAACGAATGCTTTTGCTGAGTGTGAACTCACTTTTCCCTCCAGGAAGATGAATGGTACCTACAATTTCAGTAAACAGTTGTGTGTCATATGGAGGGAGAAAGTAGTAATATTAGGAATGAAAAGCATTTGATGAATTTTGTTCCGTTGAAGCAAATCAAATTCAACACAAGTGACTCGACAAGTGATTTCATTACGAAGGTGTGCATCGAAATATATGTATGTATATACGCAAATGGTTTTTCAACATAATGTGAATTTCGACAAAAAGTGTTGTGAGTATTATTCTAGCTGAATATCATGCAAGAACGAGTTAGCTATGTACTGTTTAAAATAGTTAGAAGGGTGTGTGAAACTAAAAAGATTATTAGTTATTTAGAAATATGGAGGGGAAAAATTATAATTAAGTAAAACAAGACTTCGGAGAATTAAACTGATTGCATAAAGGTAACATGTAGAGGGCTAGAAATTACTGAAAGTGAAAAATAGTAACAATCGAATTCCTTAAGGGAAGCGATATACGAGTTGTGGAAAGAATAAGGAAAATAAATAGTGCCATATTAGGTATGGGGAATATAATGGTGTAGCACAGACTAATTAGGACCATAAAAACAGGAGTGCTAAGAAAAACATCTGCTGTGAATGTAGGTCTGGCTGTTAGATTTCGATGGCCAAAGCTTCAGCCATATAGACAAGTTGGACATCTAGTGGTCTTTAAAAGAATGGTTTGTAGAAATAGGATACCCAGGTCTCCATGCAAATATGAGCATCTTTGGTGATCCTCATGCCAACTTTCGTCCTGCTTTTATTTCACCTTGTCTTTGCAATCTGCACATGCATCCCTTATTACTTCAGTTGTGTGTATTATTGTCGCTCATGACGATTTCCCGTATTATCTCACTTTTCAACTTTATTTATTTAATTCAATGTAATTTCTTGAAGCGCGAAGCAAATGTGATTATAGCTTAGTGAAAACCTTCGTTAATCAACTTATATCAGTTTCAGATATAGCCACCTGACTCTTGCCAGGTTAACCCGTAAGTACTGAATGTACATTGCACTTAATATATATATATATATATAAGGGTGTAAATTTATTCAGTTCATGGGAAAGAGACGATTTGCCTGAAGAAGGAAAAAATCCTCTAAAATTAACTGAAGCAATTAAACAGCTAAATCCAGTAGAATACTTCCAACAATATTCAAATTTTTTTGTAAACCTTTTTACACAGTGCCCAAGTATTACACATATATTAATAAACCTTTTTACTTCTGTTTTAGAGTTTAAGGTTCAGTGGAGAGGACTTGAAGTACACAATAACGATTACAGTCCTAGTACGTGTGCTAATTAAATCTCTCGCTGAATTATTCTTGTTCAGACATGGACCATTCACAGAGTCATGTGTCTAATAAATTGACTACTTCAGATGAAAACATTGATTATCAGACTTCATGAAAAAACAAGCACAGTGCACGATGGCGTGACAAAAAATGGCGTACACTTAACATGCTGTAAAAACTGAGAAAGTAACTGCTAACTTTTGATATTCTTAGTAGTGTTCTCCGATGAAAATTTTTTTCAAATACTCTTTAAGAGGCAGCTTACACTTTTATTGCTTCGGTTAGTATTCCTCTGTTTTGAAGTATCGATAGGCTTTGAAGTAAGGCCATAATTATATGGAAAGGTCAATCATTCTGATGAATTTGGCACTAATATTCTAAATGTGCAAAATCAAAACGGAAACTCTATAAAGCATGTCAATAAACGTGTCATTTTCACAAGGGGATAAATAGCAATCATCTTGCGTGATAAAACTTACTTGTCGTGGTGGTAGGTGTTGCAGTGGCTGAAATTTGAGCAAAATACCTTATGAGATTCTTTTTCAGCAGCAATTTCTTGAAGAAGACTATTACAATATTTTAATCTGTATACCATATAAGTTTTAGTCCGTGTATTGCCTTGTCTTGATGTAAGGAAATATGGATTGTTGCAGGTTTGATTATGGATTGAAACTAGATAGAATACCATTGAAAAATAGGGAGTAATATCAGATATATAATTTTTTCTAGCTTGGAACTAATTTGCAGCATCCACACACTATAGGGAATCATATTTAGTTGTTTAGTTTGTGAATATATTTTCTATGTTATTCTGTTTTGAAACAAATTCACTTAAGGCGCCTGATGCCTACCATTCAGTTGTCACCCAAACCGCAACAGTATTTTATGTCGTAATGCAATGTGAATTTGTTAAGTTATATAATTCAGTCATAGCACTTGCTTATCTTTCATTGCTGGCAAGTCTGCGGCCATAAATATCCACTGGCCATCAAATATCTAGTGTAAGTCTGACGACATCATCTTACTTTGACTCATTTCATTATTAATATTTTTTAATTACTGGCGAAATATTAAGTTATTACAAAACATAAAGTTTGGACATGTGTTAGCCTTGTGTGAGTAAGACTAACGTATAACTGTGACTTTTTCGTACAAAAAAACGAACAATTACTTCACTCACTCGTCTTTTGAAGCTCTTTCTTTACTGTAATACGATGACACATTGATAATTTGTGTGAAACTTGAGAAATGAGATTTCAAATGACAATTATTTAAGCTTTTAATTGCATTTGTAGGCAACAACTTTCTCTTCAAAAAGTCTGAGTGCAATTTCAACACAAAACTACCTAATATTTATAAAAACTGTGAAAAGCGATTACTAGGCAGCTAAGCCGATGACGAAGTAACAACAATTGCTAGTTATGAATTAGCACTTTCGACGCAAGTAAATAGCAAATACTGTGATCGTACTCTTCATTATAGAAATAATAGAAGTTGAAATTCCGGAATTCATGACAGTATCTTACAAATCCCTAAGAATGATGGCTCAGTATGCATACGAAGTGATCATAGGAAAAAAATTGCTGACGTTTGAAAATGTTGCACGAAGTATACAAGTGAGAACTGAATTTTACATGTCTATAGTTATTCAACTTCGGTTGATAATACGACTGATTTTGTCTCTGCGTTGAAACGTGTGATATTCAGTGAAATCCTCCAAGTAGCTCAATAAAGAGTACATTGGTGAAGATTTTAAATTATGCCATTTGAAAATCCGAAACGATCTGCAGCAAACTGACGAAATAGAGACAATAGATCTAAAACCCACTTACAAAAGCCCACTAGATTGATGTAGCGTATTGTTGAAACACATTGACAATCACACTGAAACAAGTGAAATAAATGCTGGAGACAATTCAATGTTTGAAGTTGTTTCACTTATTTCAGGGATGGAGAAACCGTGAAATGTCACTGTTTACTTCCAGCTAACTTTCTTCATACGGAAGAGTGAACATGATGAATGACATTCACTGATAGCACAACAGAAAGCATAAACTGATTTTGAATTTTCCAATCGCATGTTTAAGAGTGGTGTTATGATTTCAAGTTTGTCATAGTTAAAGTGTCCCTAAATGAGAAAATTATCTTAGCAGATGGTCTTTACCCATCTGGTAATTATCCATCGTACACATTAAATGTACGGTTATTTTGTTGGTTCAGTATCCATTTTACTAACCAGTTATTTAATTTGTGTTTTCTTGGTGACAGTACGGCGCATGCCACTGAGAATACCTTGAAAGTATTATATTGTATGTGACCTATTCCGCTGCAATTTTACTTATGTAGCGATGGATTGATTCATTAATTCAAGAATAATTTTAAATGTATTTAAGTAATTGATGATACACAATCATAAGCCGCTCTTCGTAATTTTGGTTATACTTTGAGGACAATCACCAAATCCAGGGTTGATTATTGTGGGTTAACAACCAGTGAAATACAGTTAGAGTTAATTGACCTATTCTACAATGCACGACTTTTCCAGATATCAGAGGTGAAACTCATTGTGAATCACACGCGTAAAGAGAAGGCGAAATAAGCGGATTACAAATAACCTTTATAAAGGGAGATTTGAGTGTAAGGCTTTTTTTATTTAACCATCATACTGTGTCATTTGCGAAATGACGATTTGTGCTAGTGAAAACGAAGGTGAAAGTTCAAGTTTACTCGGCAAACTTTTCGATACAATGACCTACGGGTTAACAATTTAGCAATAATTTCACTTGTACTTGTCTACTACTTAAGATAATACTGCATACTCCTAGATCAAATTCAGAGTTTATAGCTTCGTGTCGATTCACCCAATTTGGAGTGCGCCGTGATGCCCAGTCACCTAGCTCAGTGACCACGATCTAAACGTGAATGACAGAATTGAGTCGGCAATAAAATCAATGACTATACGCAGGACATCTGTGACACCCTAGCAACCAGTCGATGTAAAGTGGATATTTATTTAAACAGGAGAAGAATGTTAAACCTACTCAATTTTTCTGAAAAGTATGTTTTGTTTTCAACAACGGTTTAAGTCAAGTTAATTTCATAAATGCCCGATCAAATTTGAAAACAACCTGTGAGACTATTTAGATATACAGAAATTTAACTTCCAACGGAATAATGTGGGGAATGAGAGTCAATACGCTTGGACTGAATATTACACAACTTATGTACATACATTTATTTATAAACTGAACAGATCAGGTTTGTCCTAACTTGTTGAAAGTGCCATTAAGGATTAGTTGACTAGATTTCACACAGCAAAAATGAATCTAAGGGGGTAAACTCTTGTATTGAAGAGTAATTTTACTGTCTCCAAGATGAGGCGATCTACTACTTTCCCTGGGGCAACAGTCACATGATGGTTCCATGCTCTTGCATAAAGTTAATAAGTGCCAGGAAGTGGTTCTGGTGGTTAAACAGATTACTGTTTTCTGGAATACACCAATTGCAAAGTACTGAAATGAAAACGAATTTTTAAAAAATTCACTATTTAATTCGTGATTACTTGATAGGGATTCTACTTTTATTTGCATCGCTTAGATGGCTTCACTTGCTAAGAAATTTCCTCAGAGTGCACACAAACAATATTTTAGGATCAATTGAAAATGTATCATGTGAACAGCATCAAAACCTAATCTCAGGTCGGATGACCATAAGTCGAAAGAAGGATATTTATGTTATAAACCTACTGGGTTGTCACGGTAGTGTCTTTTTTAGCCAAACTTTTCTAGTATGTGAATTTCACGACTACATTTCATCTGTTGCACACATTAGATCCAAGTATGGTTGTGCCTGATTTTAGTGTGAATAGTTTTTGATTGCTTCATTTTCTTGGAGTAATTCATTATGCAGGTGAATCACACAATGAATTATGTGCTACAACAGATTTGAAAATGCAAACATACTTATATGTTCTGAATTAATGTAAAAAGTGTAGGTTCATAAATCTATAGCAAACTTCGAATAAAAAAGAAAGAAAGATGAAAACCAACAACGAGAATTTGACACTGTATAGCAAGAGGAACACAGTTATTCGATAGATAGTGACAACTAGGGGAATCCAGGATGTGCATTTTGTCCTAATTGAGGGTTAAAATTCACATAAGGAATAACGGATTGTATTGCGGAATGAATTGAATTTTTAAAAAATAAAAGGGATAATTTCATAAAGTTTAACAGTTATTCTGAGTAAGATTAAGCGTAAGACAATCAGTGAGCATCCAATCAAGCCTTATAGAAATGCATGTTGCCAAGACTGGAAAACGAACGTTTATATCAGTGAAATTATTAGTAGGCTTCCTTCGTTGAACAGTTAACACAATAATATCCTGCTTATCATGCAATGCAGAAATCTATGAATGGATGAAGTAATAATAATAACACCTTTATTCTGAACAGTATTTTTAAATGTACAGAAGTTCCAGAGAAGCTTACTGCAAGATAGTTTTCCCTTCGTACAATATCTTCAAGTTAAATATTAGTTGATAGTATATCCTGTAACACAGTGGTCTCTGAGCTGAAGCACGAACCATTCAATTATGATATATCTGCTTCGTCTCCTTCAAGACATCCATGATATCTAGTTTAAAGTCAGTTGTAAGATGTTCACAAGTACATTTTGAGACCCAAGTCGATTAGTGAAGAACAGTGAACACATGTATTGGAGCATGTTGCCCCCAAAATCAAGCCATTCCTCAAGTTTAGTAGGAACTTCCAAATCAGTAGCTTGTAAACATTTTAAATACACACAGCAGTAACTTATACCATTGAATTTCACATCTAAATCCATTCAAACAATCCGAACGAGAAAAAATATATGTAATAGAGGGATGGAATTTTATGGTAGCTCAATTTTTAAGCAAGCCGACTATATCCTTGTGCATGTATGCTGCGCTAGTGTACCTGGATCTGTCTTGTTCAGATGTCATTTATTATCATGTGAATGGTTCCAGTGCCATTGTTTTTGTATCATATTTAAAATGCTAAGTGTGATGTGAATATCTACAATCGTATTTTTCTTAAGAACAGAATTACGATGAAGAGAATTGTATATTCTTTTTGAATGGGTTTATAAGGGATACCTGATTTTCTTGGTGTTTACCTTACCTTCAAGCTTCACCGCAGTCTGATAGATTAATGTTCCTCATCAGGAATTAGTAACTTTGGATGTCTACTGCTTGAAATTGATTAGTGTCATTGGTAATAATTCTAACGCTGTATACATAAGTGGTTGAAATGAACGACTTTCAATAATTCTCGTGTGAGAACTATATTCAAGAATATGAGCAGAAACTCACCGACTTCAACTGGAACGAAGAAATTGTATTTACGTCACTCATGACTGTAAAGAACTAGCCACACGTTTATGAAACATATTTTCAAAAACTGGTTTATCTTCTACTTATTCATCTTCGCAATCATTCAGGTGTACGCCAATCTGACTTTTGATTTGATGGAAGTCAATTTATACATATACATATACGTTTTTAGCCTGGCATTTTGTCTAACACTAATACATCATAGAATGCTAACAGTAGTATGCTAAATAATTTCTAGGGAGTTTTGAGTGAACAGTTCAACTGCTGAGGCATATGTGAAAATATTCACTGCATCACTTCGGCTGAATTTAATTTCGTATACCCACCACATTATTTTAACATTGTGATTTTCCCGCATAGAAATCATTGTTTGAAAAGTACGATGTATGTTTCTTCTTCCTAATGAGAGAGTGCGGTAGCGTCAAATCGCCTAGCATAGCGACCTTACAGTAGATCTAAATGAAACATATTCACCATAAATTCTAGTAAAATGTGGTCACACATTTGAATGCTCCGGCCAATATTTTTTGTCTAAATTGTCTAAAAGAGATTTTTTTGAATTTCATAATGACTAGCTGAACTGAAGTCTAGAGGAAAACAAATGTTAGTTTCGAGGTTGTCAAAATCATTTGTCAACTTCCATAAAGACGAACACATTCACTGTCCAGGAAACTAGGAAATTTTTTGTGGAATTACTGATATGCTGCGGCAATCTGCAAACGTACAGAATATATGATGCTGACTAAATCACCAGACGTCTCACTTAGTAGTTTCTCGTTGTCATGTACGTGGAAAAGTACACCTTATTCGCATACTGCATGGTTATTCTTGAAAAGTACAAAAACTGTAATATATTTTTTAGCTTTTTTATTTTAAGAGATGATTAGGATTAAAAGTGCTTCTAGATATTTTGTAAACCAGTTTCTATGGTCAGCTCAACCAACTTCATAGTCTAGAAACTTATATTTTTTCATTATAGCTTGACTTCACAGCAGAGTTTTTGTACAAGAATGGAATTTTCCGCATGTGATATCGGTAGCTCAAATTTTGCAGGCTGACCATTGATATCGGGTGTGCGTTGGCAGCGGATTGAACCCTGAACCATGTGCATGGTTGGCGAGACTCCTAACCGACTTTCGATGGTTCATCATTGTATACACATCTTCATCTTTTAAATCACACCAATGGAAATGCATATACTACTGATTCACCACTATGAGTAGCTGGAACTCAATAGCATCTCGACAATCGAACGACCTTCAAACACATTGCAAAATTTTATCAACTTTTCGAATTTTTGTCTTTGATTAAAGAGTCAGACTGGTTTATTTATGGCTTAAATTCTGGAGTCTTTGTGAACTCTACCTAGAATATATTAAGTCTAATAAATGACCTAGATTGTTGTTATCTTCCATAACTTTGTTTTCATCTGTCGGCCTTCCGCATTCTAACAGTCACAGGCGGATCTTCGTCTTTTGATATTTACGTTATCAAGTTATCAAGGATGAATAACCGCATTTAGGATTTCAGTTAAGTTGTCCATTGAGTTCTGTGTCAATAAACCTACGTTTATGTGCACTTGATCATATCAAATGTCAACGAGGACAAAACAGTTGGCGATGGCTTCATATCATTCATTAGTGATGTATTTTAGTTCAGAAGGAATCATTTCAAATCACCTGGCTAGCTACTTGAATAAACTGGTAATAGAGCCGCGAAAATTGGTCATTTACACAGTTTGAAGTGAGAAATCACAGTTTTTTTCGAAACAAGAGCAGAATAAAATCTGCATTGATATTTTTGCACATAGTGCTGGAGACAGAATGATGAATTCTCCAGCATTATCCTGAACAGTCTAGTGTCTTTCCCCTTTTGGCACTAAATGTACCAACACTCTAATGCTTAAACCACAAAGCCTCGTCCAAAACAACGGTGGGGGAAATGTTTCATTTGCGTTACATCACTCAACATGGTGAATTCAGGCACGCAGACATTTTTCCGAAGTCCTTTAAAATATATTGTATACAATTTCAGGATACAGGTGAGGAATAAAAAATTAAGGCTATGCAGTCTGTCAAGAAATAATTGCCTGATATTTTTCTGACATCTGCTTCGTAATAAGGAAACGGAGTTCACTATGTTTTATTACCACAAAAATAAAATAATTGAATTTGAACTGCTACTTACAGGTTCCATCTGAATGAAGTGAAAGATTTCACAACAAGATTTAATGTTTTTGTTTATAACAAAAGGGAATAAAAGTTGTGGGGGACCATGTATTAGCAGAAATGTCTTCTGATTAGTCGTACATGTTGGATTATCAATTAGCACAATATTTCAGACCATACACACAGTCACAATTCAGTCCATATTAACTGTCACATAAAATACTAAACACTGAATATTGGCTGCTTATTTTTGTTACCGTATGTGAAAGGTGAAACACTAATTCAAGCTTCTGTTGTTAAAGATGTTGCCATCGTCAGTTTTATTTTGTTTCAATCTAATTCAGCATGATGCTCCTATAGCTTATGATGCGAACTGTTTGACTTAATTAATTTGAATTCCTGAGACAATTCAGCTGTGAGCATCCATGAAAACGACTGATCCGGCAAACGCCAGCCTCTGCAGGACAGTATAATGACTTAAACAGTTAACTGCATATACATGGAAACAGAGAAATTTTCCATTCTCAATACCCTGAATTGTAATACTTGAAAAGAAACTTATCTAGCTTTTTTTTATCTAGAGAATACTTGTGTCCTGAACATGCTCCCTTGAGACGACCAGAGTGTCTCTTTCACCTAACAGTTTACAAAAGAATTTATTGGCTACTTTTTTCTGCTGAAATGCAAGAATAAATGAAGTTGATTATCTGCTGTATGCTTACTGTACGAGTTTACCTGAATCTATCATGTTTAGATGTCATTGATTGTCATCGAGATGAATGCACTGTTGTTGCGTTATGTACCACATTCGAGATGGTAAATGTGGCGTCAATAACATCAAAAGTTTTTGTTTTTGGAGTCGGATTGAGATAAAGTGAATTACATATTCTCCGGCTTAAATATCCTTCTTTGAGTCCACATCTGTTGAGAGTTGAAGCATATCCTTATTTGAGATTCTGATTACTCTTAAGTGAAAAGTGTGCCAATGGTTGCATACTTGACTCAATTCTTGTTTCAGTTTACTAAGTCATTTGGAACTTAGGCGTAATATGTGTATTGACTCTCTACTCGGAAAATCCTTGTTTGAAATAAACAAAATAATTTTCTTGAACAGTTCTGACAACTCACCGTCTTTATCTGAAAATCAGGAAATATTTTTACATCACCATTCATGGATTAAAATAAGTTGCTTCACATTTATCACATGCATCTTCATATGCTGCCTAATGTCGCAAGTTTCATCAGCCTATGTTCGAATGGCAACAATCAAGGGGGATAGTGTTCAGCTAAGCGTTCTCGAAGATAATGCACATAATGTCCACTGTAGCGTACCATAATAATTTTTTTCAGATACACCGTACTGTAAAACAATGTAATTCATTGGATTAAGTTTCAAACATAATTCATCGTTCGTAGTCAGATAATTGATCGCCACAAAATTTTCCAACTTTCGTTTTTTAGTTTCCTTTATTTCTTTATATTCGAAGTAGGGGAAGTAGAATTTTCGAGATGTGCTGGGTCATTCATATCAAATGTATTTTCAGCCGAATTGATTTACAAACCTTCAGGTATTAATCTCTTCCCTAATCTGTAATATCACAATTTACATACATCATAATTTAGAAGCGTCACTTAAATTCTCAATCACTAAATCTCATTTATTCACGAATATGTCCACTACTGTCAGGGATAGTGGCGACCCCATGGCAACTCCCTAAATTGGTCTCTATATTTTCTCTTGGAATTTAAACACTGTGGATGTGATTTATGGCCGCAAGTCTAGCATTGTCTTCTAGTGGCATTTCGATTTTATGTTCAGCTTTTTTCATCATAATTGAGTTCATTTCTGACAGCTTCTGTAGCTGAGTTTATCGTTATTCATGTTTATAAACTGGTGATGTCAAAACTGACCTTTTCTTCCACACTATCTTACTTTGAAATATCTAATCTATGTGTCAGTTTCTAATTGGATTTAGTATTTAGATGATTCACAATTAGACGAATTTCTCAAATCAGCTAATGTTCTGAAGGGATATCCTGAACAACAACATACATCCTACTGGGTTTATTTTTTTCTGCTTCAAAATTAACCATTTAGACTGGCGGAGAAACGGAATCATGCAACGTGTGAGGTCTGCTGCGGATTATTTCTTAACTTTATTCATAAAAGTGCTCACTGATATCTTAATTTCATCACATGGTGTTGTTTGTTTGCTGGTATTAACTTTCTTCAAATAGTCATTCTTCAAATATCTTCGTCTGATAAAGTGACTATTACACTTTTGTTAGTCTTAGGGCTATTTAGTGCTTCTATCTCAGTTTTTATCAAGTTAAACTTTCAAATTGTGCTCATACTTCATCTTCAATTGTTTTATCTGTATCATTTATTGGTGTTTCTATTTAGGAAATTACATCTTCTGGTTGCAGCATGTATACTGTGACGTTGAAGTTTATTCCTTTTTTCAGTACACTTCCTTGTGTAGGGTTCAATTCATGTATTGAGTGTTCGATAACCCACTTTGATTTATTGACTTCATATTGCTCGTCTCATTGTTTTCAGATAAAGATTCCTCCTCCAATAATTTGTTCATTCTATGATTCCAGTATTCTTTTGAAAATTTAAATGCCTTTTCTAGAGGACTGTATTATGAGGTGATAATTCCTCTTGTTGACTGTCGCAATTTACTGTGTTTTATCTGATTTTATACTAGACATGCTGGGAGTATACATGAATAAATAAGACCATAAAACCAAAATTTCTAAACCGTGTGATTATTAGTGATGTGTTCACGAATAATAAATTATGTTCAAAATGTAACCAAGTGCATATTACTGTTTCATTTTGTGGTTTACCTTACAAAAATATTATTACGTGATCACCTCCTACCACAGTGATCACATTTTACTCATAATTAGCCTCCTATTATTACTGTGGTTTGAGTGAAGGTTATTTGGTTTTTCTTATTTTCTGCAGAAAACCTCCAAAGTTGTCTGATATTCCTTATTATTTATTTTTCTTGATTTTCTTTATTTTATTCCTTTACGTTCCTAGTGGAATATAGGGCTTCAAGCTAGATGCTTCAACTTTCGTGACAGTGCTGTTTTTTTACTGGATGTGGTTGCTAGTCTCTTGACCATTTTTCCTACTTTACCGGTCTTAATACTAGCCAATATTCAACACAAACAATGAAATCCTTGTTCCACATAACATTCCGAATGGAGTCGATTTCTTCTGATGAGCTCTTCATCAAGTTCACCTCGAAGACATCATTGTGACTATTAATCGCACCAATACATTTTAATTGCATTCCAAACGTGCATATCAGTATTCATTTTTCGCAGACGTCCGTTGATATTTAACCATATTTTAAATTCATGGTCATGATACTCGTCAGTTTCTTTTAGTGGTGCATATGAAATATAGAACAAACATCCAATGAGCTCTAATCAGTTCAAACAACAAATTTAAAAATATCAAGAAGAGTGTATGTTCACAGATATATTTTAACTTTTTGAGAAACCTACTGACCGTATTTTATATCTTAACAAAATATTTCTATCACCTAACTTCAGATAAATTGCTAAACGTTTGCATTCTTGGTGGCCAGAAATTAATTTTACTCCGCACGGAGCAGTATCACATCTCCTGAGTTTTATTGTGAATATCGCGGAATTCATGAAAAGTAAAAGTATGACACAGTTTAGTTGCGCCGGTTCGCTTATGCTGAACACACCACTGCACACCTAATTGAGAAATACATTTGCTATGTACAATATAACCACTGAAATTTATAGACGACGGAATAATTTTTGAATGAACCTCACAAATCTCATACTGCTCCATTTCAATCTTGTCTTTATACTTTATCTGTATTTCTTATATTTTCATTCTTCACTATAAACAGACGCCTGACATCAGATAATTTTATAATTTTGCCAAATGTGTTTCCAAATAATCATTAATGTATACTGTAGTTGAAGAATTAATTTAGCAGTAGAAAAATATGAGTATGCGAATCACTTGTTGGAGCTTAACGAACGAAAGAAATTTCACTTTTAGTAGTTTTTCTTTCAAAATGCATTCGCAACACACTTCACTGAAAATACGTTGAACTCTGCATTTATGAATGGAAATCTTAGAATATAGAGTCAACTCGACATAAACATTTCATAAAGCTTTATTGCATTACTAACAATTATTCAGTAAAAAACAAAACGAAATCACTATTTTCTTTTAGTTTGGAAATACCAGTATTAAATGTCAACTGCCACTCACATATGTGCACTAAATGAGATGGTATATCAGTGAGAAACGTTCAGAGAATTTGTAATTAAATTGTCATCCAAAGTGATAAGATCATATGGTATTGTAAACCTTTTGATTGACGTGTGTGACAGTTCAAAAGACATTTAAAGTATATGTTTCCATAGTGACATGAAATCGTATTTATTGATGTGATTATGAATGAGAAATTTTGTTCAAAGCATCATTCAACAAAAACTACTAGTGTATTTAATTAGGCTTCCAATGAATAAATCATTATTGAACAATTCAATTAATAAATTTGCCTAATATTTCAGTTGATCGTGATCCCATAATAGTGAGAATGTTAGGCGCTTCCGTGCAGACCTTTTTGTATACTTTCGATGAAAGCAAAATTAAGCCCGGGGAGAACGGATGTTCCCATGATGTCCAGCGTCGATTATGTTGATCAGAATGGATAAAATGAGAAGATAAAATATGGAATATGTGGATGCACATCTCTTGGAAGTGGACTGAATTTCTCCCTGAAGAGTCAGAAATTCGCTGAAATGACCCAGAAGCTCACTATGACCATACTGAAAGTAAGACTATCAAGATGTCAGCAACAGCATCAAAGGTCTCATGCCTTAGGAAGCAGTCGCCATAATATACAGAAGATCAATGAGTAGACCAGTTGTAGGCCTAGATGAAGACATCAAGTAAAAATCCAACACAAAGCCAGAGAAACGCCACAATTCAGCTTAAGGATAAGACTACAAAGAGCATCATCAATGCGTTCGAAACAAAAACAAACATAACCGAGGAGGGATCCTGGGAACGTGTGAAAGCACTGCTGATTGAGACCTGCAAAACTATACTAAAGAGGGGTGATTAGGATTGGACTTCTGCGGACACCTGAAACCTAAAAGAAGAAGGATGGATGGTGAAACAAAATTAAAACCAGTGCAAAATTTGACAACGAAATGAGAAGTTAAGTTCAATGTACAACGCGATGGATGAAACGTTAAGACGTTTGCTAGAAAGTAAAAACGAAATTCTATAAAACGCCGTAAACTGGCGGAAAAAAGTTTGTACTTTAGAGAAACTTCAGGATACCAGCACGTACGACATTAACAAAGATGAAGCCAATAAAGGTAGCGTGGTTAACCTAAATATCAAAGAGGAATCAATGCATCGACCGATTCCGGGGATTCACGAATTGACCATCGCCTGCGACTGGTCCGGAAATACCATCAATAGACTGTACTGCCAGTGAACACCAGTCTTCTGACAAAAGCAGAAGACTTGATTGCCTGGAAAGCAACTGGACCAGGCGGAATTCCACTAGGAGCATTGGGGACACACCTAGGTACTGCAATAACTATTGTCATTTCACTAATGCAGAATTTATGGAAGGAAAGAACACTATCTGTCGATTTGGAGAAGAACTACGTTTCCAAAACCCTGGAATTTAGCTAAAGTAAGAATAGTTAACTCCGAGAAGATAAGTAATCTACAAAAAAGCTCGGTGATTGCACTACGTGCCCACACAATAAGATGGGAGAAGGCTAAAATTCTAAGAAGTAGTAAAGGTAGTTTGAGAGAAAGGTTGAATACTGAACCCTTGTTCATCGAATTTACATTCAACATGTGAGATAAGAATGACTCATCACTCATACCAGAAATATGGAAAATACCACCACCAATCAAGTCAAGCGATAAAAAATAAAGGGATCACATCAACGAAGTTAGAAAGTTGTGTGAGTGCCTTTATATGACTATGAGCAATAAATTGCGGTTGAGCCTTCATCAATAAATATTACTGTATAAAACTGTGAGACTTTATCGAAATAAAGTTCACCTACAATGAAGTCAATTTTGTTACAAAATAAAGCATAAAATTCTTACACACTGCAGATCAATTACACTGACTTGATGTTGTGCTATTCATTCACAATGAAATGCTGAACCAAGAGTTATGAAATGAATATCTCATATTTGGTCTACTTGAATTCTTATAGTTATCGAAGTAACATATTTTATAACAACTCACCGTAAACCACTAAAATAACAAGTAGTACCAGAGATGGAATAATGCAAGTTAGTAAGTACATTTTATGATGCTCGTATGCACCAGTTCCTAAACGAAATAATGAAGATCACTATAATACTTCACTTCCTTTTCAAAATAATGACATTGTAATGTGGCAGTTTACTGCCGAAGGACTGTAGATGTTTATTGTGGCTATTTCACAGACTCTTTCTGGTCAACGAATTAGTCGCGTTTGAATTCTAGTCACATTTTGACACGTTTAAATATCTGTAGTTTTTCGGAAAGCTTATTGTCAGAATGTTTTCAGAATGCTCCTGATTGCTATCCACATTTGTTAATTTTGTTGATCTTCGTTTTTTCTAGTTTACGATTATGTTTGCAAGATATGGCATCTGATGACACTATGTCTTAAATGCGTTTGATAAAAGTTAGAAGTAATGAATACACTGGATTAAGATTATAACAGCTAGATTATAATAATATCTAATCGACCGACTAAGGGTATTATGTTTTTCCCATTACATTATAAGTAATGAAGCACTAAAAACGTGGCACAAACATATCCCAAGTAATCCGTAATGCACTGGAGGCTCCTCAGTGTGACAATGTATGGTCGTGAGGTAGATATATATACTAGGCATTAATCTGTTTGCTAAGATAACCATAAAGGGAATACAAGTGAATATGTGTGAAAAAAAACGACAGAGTGCCACATTCACTTTAACTAGTAGTGCATTCTCGCATTCTCGTACGCTGTTCGATCACTGATTTAGTCTTTGCTGTTCTTCATTCATGATGCTTCATCCTTCTGAATTATTCAGGTAAGTAAATTAACGTAGTTCTGCGCATATCCAAAATTACACCATCTGCTTTCAAAGCGTTTTTGGATTATTCTGCTGAATAACTTTATGGATTCCTACTTTATTTTGTAGCGTTTGATCGATTTTAAACTTCATACTGTTTCAAAATCAGAACTTACATAATTTCTCTGAATAAATGTTAAGTTCATTATGTTAATTATTTTTCATCATCTACAATGAGCTGACAGGCATTTCTTCACTGATACTTAATTAAACGAGAAACATGTAGAATCAAACCAAATGGAAATTCCAGTACCCCTTATTGATTCCAAACCGACATGAAGGAAGAAAACGTGTTATTCAGATTTATTTCCAAGAAGAAGAATTAACAGTGACTGTTTTACGCGAAATCAGAGCAGACCCGAAATGACACAATATTCCAATATTCCTGAAATAGGGCTTTTGAATTGCTGGATACATATTTCGCATGCTAAGATGTCCAACGGGTTCTTTTATTTACAAAAGCGATAAGTAGCTATTCCATAATTTGTTCGGTTTAGTCGTTCGTCAACGCTCAATTTTATCAGTTTCAATGAACTACAAAACAAAGACCACGCCATACAGTCATGAGGTGAAAGCTTCATTATGCTTCATTATCAGATCTCATGCTATTTGATGTTTTTGTTTGTTCAATGACCGTATAGCGGTTGCAATGATTGTTCTTTGGAGACAGCAGAACATATTCATAATGCTCAGATGATGTGACGGTAGAGAGTATCCGAGAAAATAGTACAATTAATTAACCACGATGCTTCACACTAGCAATTTGAATTTGGTATTCCACTACTATTGAGATTTCCAACCTGATATAATTCAATTTTACAAATATCGTGTGAAGTTTATCCATACTCATCTAAAGGATCTTGATTTCGAAAACGTCAGAGACTGTTTATTTGTTTTTGCGGTTATTGTAATGCATTCAGGCAATATACTTCCAAGAAATTGAATTATTCAGCTGCGAACATTAATATCTGTTGTTTGAAGAAAATTAGACTGTACACAATCGTCTTTAGTTTTCTCACAATATACTGGTATTTATGTCCAAATATATCAAATCAATCCACTAAGTCATTGTTTCTGTCAGTGTCAGCTGATTTTTTCAAACTTATCACCCTCGAAGAAAGACTTCGCCTCAGCCTGTCAGCCTTCAATCAGTAAGATTAAGGGGTTCGTCAACTTGAGTATCTGCTACTGAGTAAAGCTGAAATCGGTAATTTGATAAGTCATAGAATAATTTAAGGGAGACACATATCACCAAAATGTTTAACTTACTGGGATCTTTCAGAAAAGCCATATTCATACCCGACATCCTAGGCTGGTAATTGTTATGAACTTAAAATTTCATTAAAACTTGTTTCCTTAGTTCACTGCCGTGCATAAATATTTACTCCAATGGTCAGTGAGTGCAATGTCACCGAATCAAACTGATATAATTCTTCATTACTTTTATTAGAATTAAATGACTGTGACACGTGTAGCGAAATAGAAAATGCCCTCCGAGAGAACAGTGTCAGACTGACCATTTGATTAATTCTTCAAAGTTTCAACATACACCTCAAGATGTGATAGTTGTCACTGTGCAGTAAACTCACTCTTCTAGACTGTACATCAATTTTTCTAGTACTTGTAAGTGAATGAGTTTATCGAGATAACTGGATGCCACTGAAAAGCTTCGGTAAATATTTGGTAACAATTTATGAGTTTTCAGTTGGTTTTCGCAAAAAAAATCCAAGTAAAACTTCATGCAATAGTCATTTTCAATAATGAACTGATACATTACGATATTTCTAAGTAAACATCCTTCAACATAACTCAGTTGTGAAATTTACGAGTTATGTTATAAGCAACGGGTACGGTTTAGGTAAACGCATAAAGAGTCACTAGTCAGCCTGCGACAATAGCACTGAAATGAATAATAACGCTTAAATTTATATGACATCCATGCCAATAACAAACTACGTGAACAAATAAAAAAAGGAAATACGTCATTTGGAAATTGCACGAGACGTCAACCGGGAATGCTTTTTTGGTGATTTTTTATTAGGATTTAGAAACACAAGATACAATTTTAAAGTATAAAGTTCTCAAATCAATATACTGATGGAAGTAAACTTCATGTGGATGATTCGGTGGATAGTAATCAAGGTGATCGTAAAGAAGATAACAAAAATAGCGTCATCTAACTGTCCATAGGACCAAGGTAAAACTTGAATGGATTGGGATTTCAAGGAGTAGATGGGAAAAATAATCGTTATCTCACAGCAAATAATCAAAATTTATACGACAATATGAGAGAGAAAATTTGAGTGATAAATCTGTGGTAACACCTAATGACAATGACATATCAAAAGTACGGAACTAAGTTTGCACTGTATCAAGGGAGCCATGCATTCCAAATTTTTCTCCGGTAGATGATAAACACTTTACAAGGAAATCGATTCAATAGAAAAAATTAAAAATTATCAGGATTATACATCAATACTGCAAACAGAGAGTCCGTTGACTGATTTTCGGATTGACTATTCTGGTACAGTGAGTTTGAGACTTATTACTGGATGGTCTATGCAATTATTGCAGCCAAATAAGAAAATTATTTTCTTTAGGATAATAAATTATTGTTTTGTTGATTACCACAGACTGACGTCTGGAAAAACCAATACTCTTCGGAATGACTATCATGATTGCGAAAGACTGACTTTGGTTGAAAGCTGTTGTTTTTGTTATCAAGAGGTTTAAGAATGAAATATAATTTTGCTGCTTAACTGAACGTATACTATTTTATATTTGATTGATATCTTGAAGTCACTACAGCTGAGAGTGACTAGGCATAACTTCAGGGGTAACCACGAATTTAAAGAATGGGTGAGGGATAGGAAGAGCAGCGATCAGGAGCAATTTATCTGAATGCCATGAATCTGTCCACTAACGGTGCTTTAATGAGAGGTACAAAATTGACTTCAAAGATTAATAACTGACATCGAATACACAAGAGATTGTTCCTTTTGATCACGTGATATAGTGGTTGACGCTTCTGCGTAAAAAAAAATCTGTGCAGAGTTGGAGCTTCAGTGGGAACATCACCATTCAAGAGCATTGTGCGTAAAACCAGTCGAAGTGTCCCAAGTAAGACAAATCCGACATCCTTGATTCCCCTGCCAGCCATCATTCATCAAATAAGAGAATTAAATGTGATTGTCGCGAGAATTGAACCAATTTTATACGTCACAAGAATGCATTCACATTCATTGCTCGTTTTCTCCTATATGTACATATAAAATAAGTGCTTCAAGTTAATCATTCATTACTACTGCACTAGTTGTTACCATCAAATTGATTATATTTACGCCTCAATAATTATTTGCATACTACGATAAGTATTTTAGCCCTTATTCCTTCAGCGGATTATTTTGCATAACCTTCGGATTATAAATATATTCTGTGCACGACGTTGAAATAATAATTCATATTTGTGTTGAATCTGATTTCAAGGCAGTGCAAGAAATTAGTTACATGAAAATCTCTTTGTCAAAAAGAACTTCAGAACAGAAACTTGTTGGAAAAAATATGCTTTTACATATCCAGTTCAGAATTTGAAATGTTTGTATTACTGAATTGAAAATTTAAAAAAACAACAGAGCAAGATACTACTCACTTTTTTCCACTAAAATGACCAAAGCAGTCAAACGAGTTTGTTAACAAGATTTAAAAACAAATATCTTGAGAGTTGAATACCAGAACAAAACACTCAGAAGACTGAACTTATCAGAATTGACTAGCGTTACGTTTCATCGTCACCATAAAATTTGATAAGCAGTGTATGCCATAGCAAAGAGTTTTATGATTTTGTTTAGTGGAAAGTGGTAAACCATAGTGGACGAAATACACTTTCAGAAATAATCACTTTGCTGTCATTCGTTATTAAGCAAACGTCCAACGTATTTATTGAAACCGCAAAAAGGTCAAAACACTGTATATTTATACCGCACTTATACTTCGTTCTCCCTCCAAATTATGATCGCATTGTACCCAAACTTAGCTCATTCTACAAATTTATTTTCTAATTGTTGCTTTAAAGTCTTTAAATTGATGTTAAGCTGTGCATTTTGTTCAATAAACCCCAGTTAATTATTTTCGGTGATATAATTTACAATTAAGTTATATACAATTTTAAACCATTATTGCTCTTACTTAATTCCACTAAGAGGGTGAACATCAGGGAAATGAAGGAGAAATCTAGAGTTCCTCATACATTTTGTTCCCAGAGAAAAAACAAGGCAATTCAATACCCTGAATATTCAAATACATTTTTATGAGGTAGAATCACAGGTGGCTTATTGAGTATTGCGGTAAATATTATGCGATAACACTTGTGTGGAATCAAGGCAGTTGATGCATCATCAAAAGTGGCAAATTAAATTTAGAGTGGTAAATAACAAACTCCTAATATATTTTTACTTCTGATTTGATTCGTCCGCCATTTAAACAGTGACGGTTAAAATTATTTTTAAAAGAATTTTGAAGAGAATGATCGTTCACTAACCCAGCTAATTTGAACACTGAGTATTCCGAAAAACATTTAGTCACAATTCCAGGCGGAAATATGTAAAATTTCTTAGTTAGTATTTGCGGGAAAATAAGTTCACAAAATACCCAGTGCAAATATAACATTGGAGATTACTCAAAAGTAGAAAGTGAACAATTTATTGTTCTCTCCGCAATTATAACTGTAGTAGTAGCAAACATTTCATCGCTGAAGGAAAGGATCAAAATATAATGCAAAACTAACTGAAACAAGATTAACATTACATCTTCAAACCAAATTCAATTTTAGTGATTTGAAACATGAGAGCACTGGATGTATGATATTCATATAAGTATGAAACATGGGCTTTGGGTGTACGATATTCATCATTATAAAAGCTTTGCATTTCTCATTGAGTGAAAATCAAAATGAGGTTGTTTTACTGAAGTTTTGCTAGTTTAAAAAATTATTAGCTATTGTACAGTTAATTAATCTTGGTCTGTCATCTTCACCACTTCAACTGCTTTACCTCAAGCTGAAGAACTAAGATTGAGTCACTGTATTTACTCTGAGATTTTGTAAATTCTGGTCCAGTATTCTATTGATAAAGTTATTAACATTATATAGTGAAATTTCAGTAAACACAATGTCACTTTGTCTTCTTATTCATAGTCATATGCTAACATCTCTTGCAAAAGTGGAGGCGAAAACTTTTAGCGAGTACAAACTTAATGGCTTAATGGTATACGAGCTCGCCTTGTAACCAGAAGGTCCTGGGTTCGAATCCCGGTCGTTGCGTACTGTGAAGAGTCCTAAACTAGGACGAAACAGCCGTCCAGTACTCCCAGGTTTTCCAATGGTTCTCTAACTAATGTCAGCTCATGGTGGAAATCCTGTAACCAATCAAATCCCTTCAAATCAACACTTGAATAATACATTCGCTTAGAAACATATAATAAGTTTAGGATTCAGCGTTTTAATAATAGCGCTTACAAAAATCCTCTGAAGAGAGACGAAAAAGACCTTTTCGATAACACAGACTCTAGATTTGAATAAAAACTAGCATACGCGAAAACAATTATCACTAATTTTGAGCATCACAAAGTTTGTGTGCTGAATGACAACTATTAAAACCCAAATAAATGAGTTCTACTAGCCTACCAGCATTCACTTTGGCAGTTCAAAACGAAATCCAAGAAGGTAAGCGAAATTGAAAATGAATGTCGTGGGATCAGATGAATATTTACAATTTTAGAATATGACAACTCCAGGAATAATAAAGTGTAATTGATAGACCATCTACGTATTTAATATGAAGTCTGTTGATAGCTACCCTCCTATCTTCCATAATCATTATGATCATAGAATATCTACTTGGCTTGTCACTAGAGTGGCATTTGAGTTGTGTATCACCCATCTGCCTCACAGTAGCGAATGGTCTGTGATAATTTCAGCGAAGTTATAAACTGTTCACCCACTTTGTTGGACACGAATACAGATCCAGTGCATATAATCTCCACAACTTTAATGCAACTGATTCATAGGAATACAGACTTGACAGCTTAATTTCTCATACTCAAAACCACTGATCAGTTTGCAAATAAAGTTGAATAAACCTCCACAGGCCGAAATTGTGCTGATTTCAATATTCATGTTTGCATAATATACACTTTTTTTTGTTCAGCGAAGAAATTTCTTTTCAACGACTTCATTTTCAAGCTGTACAGTCGTATTTATATTACAGAAAAGGTCATTAAGTGGCACTAAATAATTGCTCAGTCAATATACATACATATGTGATAAGAATAACGATAATTAAAATGTTATAAGGGGTAGAGTTGAAGTGGATAAATTACAAAATTATTAAAGATTGTTTTATAAGTGAATTGAAAAATGTTTTAAAAAGGTCAAGTGTTGTCTAAAAAATTTTATAAAATAAAAGTACGATTACGATAAGAATGAAGATGTGAAGTGAAGTGGAAAGAATTCAAGTGGTAAAATAAAATAAAGTAAAAACTAGAAAGAACATTACTATGACCAAGGTAAAGAAAGGGGTTTGACAAAACGTTTTTGAACACATAATTTAGGCTTCTGTTCATATAACATTTTAATTATCGTTATTCTTATCACATATGTATGTATATTGACTGAGCAATTATTTAGTGCCACTTAATGACCTTTTCTGTAATATAAATACGACTGTACAGCTTGAAAATGAAGTCGTTGAAAAGAAATTTCTTCGCTGAACAAAAAACTGTGTTTTTACTTATGAATAAATGTGTATTTTTCTTGATTTAATATACACTTAGTTGTAATCTTGAATCATTTTCCAAGTTTATACGTGAACTGTAAAAAAATACGCCTCAAATCCTGACTGCATGAACATACCCTTGTCACCTGATTGAATTAATATTTGGTCGGTTGACATCCGTTTAATTAAGTACGATCAACTTGCGCATATGTAATGTCAGGCGTAAGTAAAAGAGGGTAAATACAAAATCTATAAGCTGTATTTTAACTTTTCACAGGTGCAAATAGCTTCAGTCTGTGATCTAAGTGATTTAAAACGACTGAGGCAAGACGAGGTTTCTATGCGTACATAAATGTAATATTGAGTAGTTTCAATAAGTGTGACCTCATCATATGCACTGTGCACAAACCAACCGTCTCATATATACGTCTCCTAAGTAAAACTAAAGGTTAAGTAAGAAAAGAATCATTCTATGTGAAAGGTTAACGTACTCAGCATTTGTGTTTTACTCTCCATTTTCTCCATTGTTCATTCCCGAACACTCACATGTGGATGAATGATGAAAGTCACAAAGACATTTGTTTTCAGTTAAAACAATTATATATCAGGAATGAATTTCTAGACATTCTTCCTTCCAGTGTAATCAATATTGAACCTTTACGATGAAATGCCCCTTCGAAATTGCTACTTAAACAATGTATGCCAATATAATGAATTGCAGTACATCGAAGAATTAGGATCTGTGGAGTTTTGGTATAAACAATGATGGACTTATTTTATTCTTTAAAGGACTACTTTCATGAATATCACTGAAGGGAGAATAATTTGTAAAACCAAGAGAATAATGTTCGAAACTTGCCTGGTTCAGTGACTGGAAAACAGAAAGAAATGTTCAATGTTATTGTAGGAATTAGGGAAGTAGTCTTAACTCCCAAAATACGTGTAGAGTTTCAAGCTCATTCATATTTTTCAATAACTGTTGAAACTGTGTTCCTATGGAATTGCAAACCATACATTATACAAACTTGTTACATGCAGCGTTTATTGTGTTACTAATTTTGTCTCTTTAAATTCTCAAACTAAATGAGGCTTGTCATAAGGTGAACTTCAAGTGATGTGACTACCTTCTAATAAGATCAGAATGTTGAAAATTGCGAGGTGGAAAGATTTTTTGCGAGCTGCCATAATGTAACATGCAGTTTACTCATTTCCTTTTCACATACTTCCGTAAATTTTTCACAGTTATTTGAAATAAACTCGTTAAATCTCACTTATCTTAAAATAACTATATTTTGCAAGATGAATCAGTTTACACCGAAATCGAGTAATGAACGTTAATTAAGACAGAACACTCGTTTCAATATTATTGGACAACTAAATGTCCGACCGTAGGCTGACAAAACTGGTCTGATTTTTCGAGGACTGTTTAAGAATACTGGAACGAGACACCAAAAGTGAAGCTTAAAGATATTGGAGACAAATATCTAGGAACAGCAATCTTCTTAAAGACACAACCTTCATTAAATCTGCAAATAGGACTACAACGGAAACGCATACGATACATACATTATCTTTGTTCATAGCAGAAATGGTCATAAGGATGTTGGCACTGTACCAATAGGCACTATATCAAGACATTCCAACCGAAAAATAATGAATGCCTTTGACGGCATACTATAAATGGAGAAAGGTACTCTCAACAGACCAGTCGACTAAATTCCATAAGTCGATCTCTTTGGAATCCCATTCTCTAAGCTATGAGTATAGCATCTGGTTATGACATCAGCATTTTTCACGTTACAACTGACTTATAGTCAGTATGCATTTTAATGTAGATATTATGCATTATAGCGCTACTATCGAAGAAACTTTGGTCGAAAGTGGACCACACCAATACAAGATAGAAGATTCAGGTCGCCATCAGTGCATGTGAGAGAACACCTTGCATAAATGGGTAGCCCAAGAACAGTGTTTATCTCGGTATTATCCAGTTTTTCAAAGCATGCTGTGTTATTAGTTTCAATCTAAATCTATTATGTTTAGACTAGTTTGGGTGATTATTAATCTCGAGAAATCGTTCTAACAGCATTTTTGAAAAAGTTGAAGTGGCCTAACTCACATCATAGGAAAAAAAGGGTTTTGTGGCTCAAACCTTTGAAGCGTCTCTCAGAATGTACTAAAATGTGCCATCGATGAACTGCCACAGTAAGAGATATCACTTTACAACAACAGGTATTTTTCAGAACCTAGGCCAGTATCTGTGTCATATCAGGAAATTATTCCACTGACATCACGATAAGAACATCGTTACTGACTGCCTGATGTTTGAAGAACCACTAGTGTGACTTCAGTTCTTGCGACTTGCCGTGTTCCAACGGAAGAATAATGACGTACCTAACAGCGGGGTGCGCGAATTTCAAGTTCACAAGTTACGCACACTCGCTGTGCTATTGTGATGACATAATAAAGTTTGACAAAAAGTGTCGAATATTTCAAGCTTCTGTTGTAAACCAACTTCAAGAACACATGAAAGAATAGAAGCTGTCAATCCTGTGGTGTCGAACACGTTCAAGTTTCCCTGAGCCAATATGCAGTGTGCACTATTTTTATGTAGTTGGCGCTTATTCCAAGCTGCCTGAAGTAGTGAAAAATATTCCACACTACCAAAAGCTGAATCGTACAAACCGCTACTAAAATTTTCGCTTGCTATAGTATACCAGAAATCCCTGCAGTTAACTACGTCACGCCATTCAGGTGGCACGTTTTGAGAGAATTCCGTCGTAGAACCGTATACGACATGTGCAGATGACACGCTACAACTTCCAGTCACATCGTCAGGAAGAAAATCCTGCTGAAAGCTCAAATGTAGCATTAGTGATAGCTTAAGGAGATGCCTCATTGGAATTCACTTGACAGCTTCTGTCTTAAAACCAGGTAACTGAAGAAAATTCAAGGAGAAAACACGATGAAACGAATTTAGTGTATTTCTCACTAAAATGTTTTTCCATTACAGTTATTTCAAAGGAAGAACACTGTTGCGTATTTCTGGAATAACCACCTGGACTCCTCTTGTATTTAGAACAACACATTTAAGCGAACAATATTGTTTTCAATTAGATCTCATCAGGCTTAACTCTAATATATATGTTTACAAATAAAAATTCAAATATAAACCAATCATGGTGTTTTGTCTATAGGATAATACGATGGTGAACATAAATTGTGCAATTTGTCATAATAGTAGTAATGATAATAATAATAGTAATAGTAAAAATGGTCTTATCAATGATAAGGATGAACAAGTGAGGCAATCTGTGATAACAGACTGCAGAAGGAACAATGGACAGAAGGTGAGCTTAAAGGCCAATATGGAATTGTGATGAACAACTTCAGAGTGGAGTCGGAAATGTGGAAAAGAGAAAACCTATTGAGAATTTTATCGAACCAAATCCACAGAATCAAACATACTCTCAATGCTATTGCCGGAAACACTCAAATTTCCCCAAGTAGATGCGAAATAAAGTTCAAGAAAGGCCTAGTTCAAGCTGAGTTTGAACCTAGGAGAAAATCTAAAGCACGATGTATTGGAAGAAATAATGTAGTTATACGCTTGCGCTTCATTCACTTAGTAAGGAGTTTCAGTTTTCATGGCCTTAAAATGAACAAAATTCAAATGCTTAAATGGTTTGCGACAATCCAGTAAATGCAAAATCTTATTTAATTATGAGTGTACAAACAGATGGCCATCCCTATGCATCTAATGAAGTAACTGTCCTAAAAAGTATAAACTTTACTATTGATATAAGGCATGTGCACAAATACGCATAAACAATTGTCTAAATAAATCAATAGTTCTCATAGGGTCTGCTGCTCATTCTTGCATTCTCCATGAAGTCTAAGGTGGCCTAAATATTTAAGTGGAATAAATTATTCCATCTGAAGAGTTATGAATATAATTCGACATAACATTTAGGTTTATAACAAAACAATATATAGAAACGGAGTAGAAAACGTTGAATGAATTCAATAATTTTCAAAAATTGAAAAAGTGCTGCACTGCAAACTGAATGTAAAAGCATAACTGAAGGTTCAAAAATAATTCGTAAATTTCACATTCTTATTTTTTTGTTCATGAAGGAGCCACTGCAGTTCTACAAGTGTGATTTCTGGCATATTTCCACTCACGAAGAAAATTGATGATGGCCACTTGCAAAGTTTCCGTGTATACCTCATAGTGTGATACAACTTTATATACATTCTGAGTCCACTTTGTTACAACACACTCACACATTTATGAATGTCAACCGGCTGTCGTAATGCTAGTCCACACTGACATATCAACACAGTAATCAAAAGCTCGCACATATCAATCATCACGAGGTGTAGCGAGAATACCAAATGAGAACACGGATTTCATGACCATTTGACCTCAGTTTGAAATGTCAAACAGGAGGTATGTATTTCAGTAGAACAAAGTTAATATTAGTCAACAATCTGAAATCTTATTCAACCGATGATGGGGATAATAATGTCATATAATTTAATGCATCTGATTATCAGAGTCATCAGAAATGCATATTTCGCTGATTAGCTTTGTACTTACGCAGTTCTTTAATGTGATACATAAAAGTGAATATAGACCTGGTTGTAATAATTTAGGGAGCGAATTAATTACTGAAAATATATACAGATATTTTCCTGAATATCATAAAGTACTCTGCTAACCATCAATTAACATTTCTATGGTAGTGTGGATGCAGATATTCAGTTCATACGTTATTTCATTCAGATTTCCGGATTTTCCTTTATCTCGCTACATTTTCAAATACTTAGAAACACGTTCCAGTGTACACCATTTTTATATTCAACAATCTGGTGTACATATTGGTATAAGAACACAATCTATTTGTACTTCGAATCAGTATGCCATAGTTACAGTAACTTTCTGTTGACCTCTTTAGCTCGACAGTGACTGAGCAATTTAAATGAAATCCTTAATTGTTGTGATCTAATAATTAATTCACAAGTTACTTAGAAATTGAAAATTGCTGTTTAAACGGTAGTAAAAGTATTTGGGTTGAGCATAACAGTGCAAGAATGATTACCCTTCATATCAAAATATTCATAATTTCCCATGAGCTTCGATATGTCACGGTAGGAATTTCATATGCATTCACTACTGGGAGAATTGTAGTACCGAATTCAAAATCTACTTGTGATTTACAGATAGTCACCTTTTTCAGATACTTCAATGTACTTATGCAATTTAAATGGCCACAGGATGAATTTAATGGACGATATAAATTGGAACGGAATTTTTCTGATCTGGAAGATTTTCGTCTTTAGTTAACAACCAACAAATGAACAAACTTAGTTGAAATTTAATGAGATTTTTCCCTCAGTTGAATTACATTTCAACTTACTTTGGGCTTCTATAAGTCACAAAATATTTAAATACACTGAATGCATTTCAGTTTGATTTAGATCTCACCTGAGTGCTACTAACTTAGCTGGCTTCTTGAAATGATGGTTTGAAGTTGATTTGACTTCCATTTTGATGTCTTGCATTTAGTTGTAGCTGTGAGTGGTACGCTGATGTCTTTTTATCCTTATTTCACACATCATTTTGTGATTGGTGACACTCCATCTGGTTTTTCTGCTGGTTATTTGTTGAGATCCATCAAAACGTGGCAGGGGGTGGAAATCTCAACACGTGAAAGCTAATTCGACATCTGCTGTGGATGACCTATGGCTCTGAGTTAAATGACAACACAGGGCGTCATCAGGCGTGGTCGAGGAAAGCAATAAAATCTTGACTTCAATATAACCAACTGTGAAATATCTTCCGAATTGATGCGACAACTGCTACCATACCATGGAGCACCGCACAAGCATGTGACCCTTTTTCAGCAACTATATGGTAGTGCCAAAACCAATTAATTCAAAATTTTGAAGTAGTAACAGGAGTGATCTGAACCTATAAGTTTCCATACCGTAGATGTTACAAACCCTCTGGGATGATTTGAGCCAACAATCATATTGATTTAACACCATTTATTTCAGTTATTCTCAAGGTGTTTAGAAAAACTCAAAAGAAAATTTTTGTGAACGTTTCGCTGTTTATGGACTATGGGTTTTGATGATAGATGAAATCCAAATAATTTTGCTGAAGAAGCTGTGGCTTGCACAGAGTAACGCTGAGAAAAAATCTTGTTTTGAAGTTTTCTTAAACACGCTGCAATTAATTTAAATAATTTAAAATTTACCTAAAACTATTTAGTTATCCTCCGTATATGCTGGACTGAATCAACCAATAGATGGTAAGGAGCTGGAAGTAATCCAGACTTCAGACATTCAAAATAACCCTACATGATATGCAGTTATCATTTTTTCTATACTCCATATCGATAAACCTGGAATGTATATATCCAAAAGAAGAACCGAGATGGCTGAGTTGGCAGTTTTTAAACAGCAAATTCACAAGAGCAAATTAAAAATAACCGGCCTGTTACTTTTCGTCAGTTCCATACCAACCGCGTTTTTAATACAGATATTTAAAAAATATATTTGCACACAGTTCCATCACTTCACTTACATATTCGAGACTAAGTTTCCATTCAATCATCTGGTGTACCTATTTGTAATACTATAGAGTCTAACTACGCTTTGCGCTGGAATGACAAGATTACACTTACCTCTAGCTTTACTTATTATCTCCTTACCCCCGCAATATTTTGATGTTATTGACGAAATTTTAATTTTTTTGATCTAGTGATCAATTCAGTATTTAACTGGAAATCTAAAATTGTCTTTTAAAGCAAAGTGAGAGGATGAACTGATCACATAATTTGCCACAATATATGGATCGAACACAAAAGTGGTGAACTGATTACCCTCCTTATCAAAGTGAACCTTTCATCCTATCGGAAATATATTTTTATCAAGGTTTACAGACCTCAACGCTGTTGTCGATAAGTGAGCAAGGTGAGAATCCAAATTCAGTAGAATTCGTGATATGACTGTCTAATTATATTATTCTTATTGCGACTTACCTAATGCAACTGCAAAGTATCAAATAGCAAATTATCCTGTTTGCTTCACACTACGATTTCTGTGTCAAAAGGGTTAACCGTTATACCTAGTAAAGTACGTCCACACGTTGATGAGTATGAATTCATTTTACTCTACCTATAACGCTATTCCCTGTGTGGCAAGTATCAGTGTTTATTTCTCTTTAATTTTTATTGTTTCTGGTGTGTACTTAGTGCCGACTATAAGGAAACCTTGAGCACAAACCTCTGACCTACACAATGATGACACATATAACTCAACTGAGACTCGCTAGGGAGTGAGTGAACATTGCAGTTTATGACACTGTTTTATTAGAAGGTGAGATGGAAAATGTTTAGACAAATTCATCTGTCTTTCAAATGCAACAGGGTTGTATTATAAGTGAGCACTTCAGTCATACACTGATCTCCAGATAATATGAATTTACTGGAGGACTAACATTCGAAAATCAACAGGCGATTAAGTCATCAATTTAGCACTGTATAATATCCTCACTTTGACATGCTGATAACAGATTGCATGAAAAAAAATTATGTAAATCTGATTACTAGTATCCTATTTCATTAAAGTCAGTGTTTCGGTTAAATAACAATACAGAGAAAAGCAGAATTTACACTGAAAATGTATGTTGAAAGATACCTAAGTAGAGACAATATTCATCACATCATCACATCATTCTGGTTTTCAGATAACCTTAGTAAAGTTAAGACCTTTGTTTGAGCATGACAGTAAAACACTAGGGCAATAATTTCAAAACACTTCATTCCGTGAAAATATCATTCAATTCACTACCGAATAATTTACATACAGATTGAAAGTTTCCAGTAACTGGTGTTTATCTGTGGTAAAGATATCAAAAGACTTAATCATTCTCATTATTGTGACTGAATATGTCTCATTATTTCTTTACTGTATCATAAGGTGAAATGCAATCACTAGCCAGACCATTTCAAATGTTATATATATGTATATATGTAGTACTTACCCCCCTCGTCTATTTTAAGAAGATTACTTTAGGTAACTGAGTGTTCGCTGACATTTGAAAAATATTTTTAAAAATACGAATTTAGTTCTTCTTATTCGATTCCTCTTCTGCCTCATTCCATTCATCATTTTGTACAAAAGACTGCATTGCATAACGACATAACACACGTTAAATTGGCCATGAATAAAGAATGAATAAATATTGAGAAACTATTCAAAAACAATTATGTAACATGTGAGCTGTTTTTAAGATATCACACAGTAAAAATATTCAAAATATTGTCAACTGAAGTGAATGTTACTACCTAAGTCCATGAAACTTGAATTCCCACAAGTGGCCGACCATAAGAGGGAGGCATCTAAGTTTCTAACTAACAATTCTTTCAAGGAAAACATGAGCAGTAATTCGATAAATAAACTGAAACCCTCTTTTAACACAGAATCATGAAACACAAGTTTTGTTTTATATTTTTGGTTCGTGATGAAGCAGCTGCAGTTCTACAAATGTCATTTCTGACATATTCCCACCTACGAAGAAAAAATGATGATGGCCACTTGCAAAGTTTCCGTGTTCACCTCATAGTGTGACACAGAGTTATATATATTCTGAATCCGCTTTGTTACCACACACACATACACACCTTTATGAATGTCAATCAGCTGTCGTAATGCTGGTCCACACTGAAATGTCAACACACTAATCACATATGTAAGCGTGAGCTTGCACATGCCCATCTTCACGAGGTGTAATGAGAATCCCAATCGATAACACTGATTTCGTGACCACTTGAGCTCAGTTTGAACTGTCAAACAGGAGGTATATATTTCATTTGAACAATGTTAATATTAGTCAGCAATCTGTAATTGCATTTAACTGATGATAGGGATAATAATGTCGATTAATTTGATCCATCTGATCATCAGAGTTATGAGAATTGCATATTTAGCTGATTAGGTGTGTACTTACAATATTCTTCATGGTGAGAATTTGAAATCAATACATGCATCGTTATTTAATTAATGTTTTACTCTGTTGTTTTGAGAATTCCTGTTACACCCATCTTTTATTAAATATAGAATCGTACGTTGGACTACGCAGAAAGACCGAGAATCATAGCTCCATAATAAGACACATGGAAAATGTTACTATTAAACACTAAGGTGTTACTCTGATGAAAACGAATGATCCATGACTGTAATGTCTACATCAACGGGAAAGTGTACACTCACTGTCCCCATCCGGTGCAAAGAGTATTAACGAATGGAAAATCTGTTATGATATTTCAACTGAGAATGCCAGTAAAACCTTGAAATATATTTTGTCGCTACAAATGAATTTGGATATATCAGATTGGCATTTAAAGGAGATAACATGAAATAAGCAGGTGAACGAAGACGTGATAAATTTTTTAGAATAACCTTTTATGCTGTCAAATGTGCTCTTTCTTGAAAACATCAGGTCGACGCTTCAACAAATTGATAAAATCAAATCAAAATCCTTCTTACTTCCAAGTGCATAAATCAGTTTTACGTGTCTTTGTGGAAGTGTCAGACCGAAAGGCGATTTTCTACAGACTCGATGAAGCATTTGCCTGACTAGTTGAGAAGAACCGCAACGCAGTCAGGAAAATATTCAATAACAAGACATCTTATTCACTACAGACATACCATGAAATGGTGGTCAATTTGTGTCTACCGTCGCAATAATTTCTGCCTTTTGACTGCTATTATGATTATTTTATTGAACACGTAATTTGGTGTTAAAATGGAATACGTTATTTTAAACATTTGCTAATCAAACCTGTAAAAGAAGGTTGTACAGCCACTCATATCTAGCAATACTAGTTATATGAAGGTGGATTTGGTCACGTAAAAGAATGTGTCAGAAAGACTGAAAACAAAGGGATCACATTATACATTGAAAATAATCATTGACCACATTATCATTTTCAAAATATTGAATGAGTGCAACAGCGAAAGATTGAGTAACTTCCACGATATAATACCCTTGATTAGGTTTAGGAGGTGTATTGGTATCAGGATTTGATGACGCCAGAGTTGTTTTTGATAATTTTAGAAGGTCACAAACGACAACAAATCACTGGAAGTGTGGATAAACTGTTTTTTAAATTTATTCAATGCTGCATTCACGTTTGCGACCTTCTAAATAAAAAAACCCAAAAACATTTCAAACAGTTATCTAATGATCCCTGAATCATATGATTTTGCTCCTCTATTTTACAGGTCATTTTCTAAAACTGGAGTTCTGAAATTTACCAGATTTACTCTGTGACGTCTACTTTTTACTAGTGAATATTTTTAAATGGCCTCCTGAATATCTTAGGAATATTGATGAAGATGTAGTAATCAGATAATTATCGCTATCTTCGAAAAACATTCGTTGCACCTAAAGCATTCTCTCAACGAGACAACATAAGCAGACGGTGGTCTTATTATAAGATAGAGACAACTAGAGTGATAAGATAAATAGCATTCAGAATGATAATCTAGTACTTTGCATAGTATCTTAAAGCAAATATGACGTATATAGAATGCAAAGAGGTATTTTTTAGGCCAAACCTCTTGTTTCCTAACAAATTATCCCTCCTTCAAATATCAAATTTTGCAGCTGGCAGGAACAAACACACATGTAATTTAATGACAGCTTGAAATTCATTGACCGAGTCTGCAGTTCTGTCAAATGTTAGGCATGTAATTCACTAATTCCAAGCAGTCAAACAGTCCAATGATATGCCTTAGTCACTGTAACAGGAAATGTATTTGGTAATTTGCACATCTCGAAACAAACAGAACAACATTTTGTCTTCAGTAACTCCAGCCAGATAAATCTGTACAACAGTCACTTTGAATGACAAAGCGAGAAGAACAGAGGACTGGCGATATGAAGAAAGGATACACAAAGTTTTGAGAAACTTTCTTACCAAGAGCTTAGTGAAGAGGTTGATGAGAAGAATAATAAACAATTCTAAACGAGTGAGGTATTTCTTTATTCGCTGGGGTGAGCCATATTTTAAATAGACCATAAAATGTGAGAATACTGTGGGAAAGATTTGAGGTGTCACTTTTCGATTATGAATAGACGTTGTTGTGTCACCAACCCAAAGAAGGGGCACGAAATTTCCTCCCAACTTAGTTTGTTTCACACCTCTTAAAACGTAAATCACAGTGGGGAAACTATCTGCATATGGGCTAGACTTTTTATTATTATTGAGTCAATTTATTCTTAACTATGTATTCCAACCCATAGTTATATTTTATTTCGTTCGAAGACCCACTTCATAGTGTCCTCACTGCAACTACTTTAGCCGTAGACTGAAGTTTATTCTTAAAAAAGAAAGTAATGGACCAACAAATGTGCAGAAAAATATTCATTCACTCTTCTAGCCTACTACCTTCAAAGCCTGCTTCGCTATTTTGTATCAGCAAACTACGATTTTAGCTCTATTTAATGCAATGTTTTATGCGATTGGTGGCTTAGATGAGATATTATATGTCCTGGTATCATGATGAAGTCAATACAATCTTCGAAACTAGAACCAATGAAACTTTCTACTCTGTTATAATTAAAAATATTCTTATGTATCACTGATCACAAATGAAATTCAAATCTGATCACTAGCACAAAAATCCTTTGTCCCGATGCCAAAAATGAATGAGCCTATTACAAAAGTTATATTCGACAGTGCGATTAGTTACCCAGGAGGTCCAGTTCCAGTCTAATCAAGACCCTTCCAAATCAGTGATTGGAAACTATTGTCTTGATTACAAAACTATGAGACCCGGCTTTCTCAATTATACATCAAAGTAGTTTAAAAATCAACTGAGCGAATTTCATAACGTGTTTGGATTGTAATACTTCACAATAAAGGTTGTGCAGTAGTACAACTGAATATAAAAGACCAAGATGACCAACATTTGCCTATTATTCACAGTGATAATGAAACTCTATAAAAGACACCCTACTAAACAGAATTGTACACTCTGGACAAAAACAATTAAGAGGATGAAAAACGAATCACTCCTCAGAACAAAACTATATGAATGAACTGGATATGATAAATTCATGCTATCAGTTTGACTTGATGTGACTGCTTTAGACACTTAGATCTGTAAAAGTTCTGAACGAACTTTTATTATGGAAAAAATCACTTTCCTTTATTCTTAGAATAGACGAGAATCCTATAATAGAAAATCTGCTCCGTCCCCGCAATTATTGTCAAACGAATATCAGTCTGTCTCAAGAAGCAGGACCTGATTCAACGCTCCACTTACTTGTAATTAACCATTGAAGCACAGTAATATTTTTTAGGAAATGAATTTACGCAAAGCTCACATGGAGCGGACAACTGAATGGTTTCCAAAATATAACCTTCTGCTAAAATATAAGAATGGAACATGATGCAGAAATATTGACTACCCCCACATTAAAATACCCTCGATTTTCAGTCAGAAATGGATTGGCATCAGGATTTTATCACCTAAAACTTTACTTATAATTATACAAACTTCTAAAGAACAATAATTCAACTGATTTCTCCTTTTCGAACACAAGGCCGAACATACTTTTTTCGTCTACAAGTAACAAAATAACGGAAATAAATAAAGAATAGTATATTATGATTTATGAGATAAGCTGAGCATAGATTGAAGGATAACTACACTACTACGTTGTAAACCTTATTTGAGTGAGTATTGATGTGACTGATAGCTTAGTAAAGGCATTTGAAGTCATTAGATAATTGTATGTGATCATTTAACAACATTTCGTTAGCATCAATAAAGTCTCTTGAAGTATGCCAATGTTTAATGATTATTATGAACTGTGTGATGGTGAATGTTATGAACACGTTACTACAGGTGTCCAGCTGTTATGCAAGCACATACAGTCGTGAGACAATAGCTTAGAGAAGCATTACTCTGTGATAGTACTTTGGATCCTTCTTAGAAGGATCCACATTTAGCAACTAACTTTCAGTAAAACAATACACTCTCAGTCACACTGATATCCTTTGCTCGTTTACGTAAGAAGAACTAAATATTTCACGAAACTCTAACATTTCATATGAATTATTTACCAACTAAACAGGGACTTCTCCTCAACTGTAACAAAGAAGAGATGCTGTCATATCAAGAGATCGAATAAAGCGACCTTATATGTTTCCCTGAAGAATACAGAATTAGTGATACTAATATACATCGCAGCAACGGATTCAGATGGAAATCTTGACACTTGAACTCAAGTTCTGTATCCAACACTAAATATTAATGAGCTAATTACAGGAGTCCGATTCCACACACTAATTACCTAGGTAGAAGATCTAGTTAGGGTTTCACATAGTAATTTCTATTTCATACGAATAGTTTTAAAATTGAAGTCTTCGATAGAAAAATTATAAATCCAGCTCTTGTATTTATTGTGCAAGTTGCAATGAAATGGATTGAAGGATTTATTATTTTATTTTTTTTTATTTTGATTTACAGCTTGATTCCACACCGTATTTTCAGTACAAGTGTGGAATTTTCAGCATGGATATCGGTAGCCCAAATTCAGGCCGACCATAGATATCGGGTGTGCGCCGGCAGGGGATCGAACCCCGGACCATGTGCATGGTCGGCGAGAGTCCTAACCACTGTGCCACCTGAATTATGACACTTTTTGATAAATGCTTTGGAATAGTACAAATGAAGGTATCTCTTCATATTGATAAACTTTCACCTATCCTTGCGATGATATGAAAGACACCCCACTTGACAGAATGACTATAATTCATATGATTATGAACAATAAATTTTGTTCGAAACTCTGTCATCGAGTAAAAAATACTGTTTTACTGTGTGATACATCTAATAAGCAAACTAATATGGAAATACCTACTACCACAGTAGTCAAGTTTTACACATATATTAGCTGAATGATCTTGTGTTAAATCCCCCTAAATGCCACACAGTGAACTTCACCCTCAGGCACAAACGTGATCTTCGAAAACAGGTTCATTCACAAGGTGATTTCAGCATAAGGGGCATCAAATAGCTTGGAATAGTTCTACCATCATACCTTTCTTTATTATCACATATGCTATGATTTCTAAGATAATCTTCTATTTAATCTAGTAAATTAGGAAGCTAAGACAATACAGAATCATTCAATCTCTACTTTCACACTCTATGAACTTTTGCATATTACCTATTGTTCTTCCTTATTTCCCCACCTTAGTCTTCCATGGACTACTCAAATAATAGACTATATTAGATGGTTGGAGGCAATCGGCAGGAAGCCTTGGACCTAGGTTTCGTGCTAGTTGGCACTCATCAGCAAGGCGTATCTGCAACCTTGAAGGAACTGATGTCCCTTCTGAGATTCGAACCCGCGTCACCCATTGCTGCAGTCAGAGACGTTACCACTGAGCTATTCAGGCTCGCGACTGACCTCCTGTAGGACTGTATTGGATATTTTTGGTTGCACACTAGTCAGTAACTAGTGTAATGCGCCTCCAACCATCTAATACCAACAATTCACAGTGCACCGTAATGGCGAGCCACCTAGCATGGTGGCCACATTGCAAACATGACTGATAGAATTCAGTCTGCACCGAAGATAGGACTAGACGCATTACACTAGTTACTGACTAGTGTGCAACCAAAAATAGACTATATCATATTGTAAAGGGTAATAAAGACTGTCGTCAGTAGAGAAAGTGGTGTATCGTTTCGTCAGCTCGAGGCTACTCTCGTCGATAGACAGACATCCGAACTAATGTGGGCGAAGTTCTAAATCCACATTGTCTGATCATCAACACTTTTTAATCTCAGCTCACCAACAGCATCTTACCAGATACGACAACAATTTATCTTTTAAAGATAACATGCTCGCACGTCTAAGCACCAAAACTCAGCGACACCCTATCCGGTCTGCTTTCTATCTGATAGACATAGTGTTAAGTATGAGACCTGTGACTTACTATATTATTTGAAAGATAACTGATTCCTTTGTCTTCTATTCGCTAATTACGCCGACATTATTTCAATTAACTTATTTTTCAGCTTTGACATTTTACACCTTAGCATATTTTTAACTTTACTGTTATCACAAATATCATCAAGCTGCTATTATGTATGATGGTAACTTATACCCTGTAATATTATTTTTTTCTTTTCTATTGTTTTCGCTGTTTGTCGAGTAAATCAGGAACAATATTGTGAAATATTAGGCTGTGAATTCCACACTGTATCACAAGTAGTAATTCGGAGTAAAGCAAATCATTTTTGTTTAGAAAGAAGTACGTAGACGAGAAGCAGAACAAGATTCAGCCCTGCATCACCTAGATATTAGGTATTGTTAAGGGTTAAAATTCTATACGGGGGATATATTTCAGAAGGTTTACATTGAATTAACAACTGAATTATTTCTAAAGCGGTGACTTCTGCTGAACAATGACATCTTTCGTAAATGGTAGTTGGAAGATACTTATAAACATAATAATTCCATATGGAGTCATAAGAAAAAGGAGACTTCAACTGAGAGAAGAACTTTCTTTTCGACGTTTCATTCTCAAGAGCTGGACAATAGTATACATAATTAATGAAGAATTCAAAAGACCAGTCAGTAATTAATTAATCTGTACGAGAAAATGTATTACTTAATGTGAGGGGACTAGTGGAATACTAGTGAAAGGAGGTAGCAGTTGAATGTCGTCATAAGTGTGCAAAATGCCTAACCACGATACTTGAATACAGTAGAAAGGGACCATTGGAAAATTTCACATTAAAATATCATTGGTTCCTTCAAAAAATGCATTTTCAAGAACTCGTGTCTCCATTGCTGTTAATGACAAAAAACATTTATATTTAATTTTCAAGCATTGTTTTTTTGTAGAGAATTTATTTGATTGCATGAAATCCCCCATGCAATTATATATAAGACACTTATTTTTGCTCTTAGCTAAACATACCTTTTTCATCTGCAATTAAGAAAATACAGATTCAATTTGACTAAAGTGTATTATGATTTATAATAGTTTTTTTATAATAGATATATCACACAGTGAAACAGTATTATTTAATGGATGACGTTTCGAACAAAATTTATTTTTCATAATCATATCAATATGGAATTACTTACTACGACAGTGCCCAAGTTTTACACATATATTGTATTATGGTTTGTGTTTTACTTGATTTCACCTATTTTTGTAAGAGTGTATCTTCTCTAACTGATACCCCGGAAATCATTAGATTTCTACTCTGATGTCTATGGTTCAGTGGCGGATATTTTAAGATCGCGTCCTGAATATGTTATGAATAATAATTAGGATGTGTAACTGATATAATTATCGTCATCACGATCCAGATAAAGCCTTAATGAGTAGCCGTCCCGGCCAAAGCATTATCATAACGAGAACACACAAGGTGACTGTTGTCATATCATAAGACACAGACAACTGCAATGATAAGATATATAAAATTCAGCAGGATAATCGCATATAAAACATTTTACCTGAAGGCGGATATGACACATATTATGAAACATCTTGTTTCCTACAATACAATGTCTTACTCAAATTTCGAACTTTTTAGCCCATGGTATTTTATGGGCCACTTTAAATTCATAAGCCAAACTTCCCATCAGCCTAAATAATAAACTTGTGCAATTCACCACATAACAAGCAGAAGAATGGTTTTCTGATGTTGTTGTAAGTGGATCCATGGCTCCATATTCGGGGTGAGTTATAAGTATATCGACATTGAAATATAATGTATCCGAACACCATTTCTCAATCCACTAGATTTGATTTATAATTTTCTCCAAAGAATTCAAAATTATGCTGAACGAAGGTTGTCTGACATGGAATACACAATCGCTGTTTTGTTTTACCTAGTTCAGTCAGCGAATGATGCTTGTGCATTAGAAGGAAACTTTGTAGATTTCATATTTCATCAGAAACATCAAAGCCCATAATGTTTGTGGATATCTTCAGCTGATTTATCTCAAATAAACAAATGGAGCATCTAAGATAGCATTGCTGCTTGCCATTTATCATAAACGAAGATGGGATATCATTGCGGAATGAATTCAACCGAGTTTATGCGTTTATGAAAAGATTTTGCAGTCACTTCCCCCTGTTTATGTATACAGATATATCTATGTGTATGAATATACGAATATGTATTTTACGGTCATATTTGTGAATCACTCATCATTCCCACTGTTATCACTTTATTTTGTAATTGTATAGCCTGCCGGAAAAGATACCGATTTCCTTTATTCTTGTTTTCTATCATAACGAGAACTTTTAATTGCAAATAAAATGAAATGACTAATTTTGAAAATTTCTTAAAAACTATTAACATAACAAATGGAAAATATTTATGAGAAGCCTGAATGACATGCATTTTAGTAAAACGAAATTTTTTATCCGTTGGAGAATAAATTTATGCAGTGTGCACTGAGATAATAATAATTTAAGTTTATTGGTTTGAAAATGACGTCAAGGCAGTAAAAATAAAATAGAAAACTGTGCAGAAGTCTCTTCAGAAAAATGAATTTTGATGGAAAAATGGTTTACTCAAATATGTACACTTTCATAATGGAAATCGTTACAGTACTGCATTGAAAATTATTGATGAAGAAACATTCGACTCACGCTCCCTCACTATTAACGACCGGATCAGTTGAAAGAACTTCTTAAAATAGATTTAGAAACCAATTGCTTAACGTAATAATGTTAGACAAGACACTAAGGAGAAGAAACCTATCGGAAATGTGCAATCTCTAGATCAGTTTTAAGCTTTCCATACAATAAGTTACACGTGACTTTGTTGTTTTATATTGCTGACAAATTCACAACAAGTTTAGTTTGAATGCCAAATTGAAGCTCACTAAAAGTGACTGTATTTAAAAGACTGATTTTGAATCATTCAGAACATTCATCACAGACTCTATGTAAATTGTGAGTTGTGAAGTTTCATTACCGGTGACAGTAACAACTAATAATCTTATATGTGAGTCGACTTTTAGAGATTGATTTTTCATGAATCATCCAGTTTCCATTTGTATTATCTGTATGAGAAATATTTTTTTAAGTCAATCACTTTCGTATTACCTCTGAACCCCATAAACATTACATGCTTTCGGTTGACACCGCATCGCTGGCAATAATGCCTTTGGTTTTACAGTTATCCCTTTATCAATTGTGACCAACTCACAGTCCTACAGTTCCACGTTTTAAACTTGGTTTCACAAATATTCATAAAATCAGACATTTTAGAATCTCTGTGAAGAATTTACTGTATTTCTTCCCTGCTTCTTCATTTAAGCATATTCCACTTAAATTCGACTCAAAGCATTGACAACCTAGACTAGGTATCCTTTTTATTACTATGATTACAGTTTCCTTAGTTGTTATCCACTAATTTATGTACTGATGTTATACTTATATTCACTGCATTGATCGAAGAAGTGTATGCTTTGAAACTGTTATCGACATTTTTAAGTTCAGTGAGAAATTACCGAGAACAATTATTATCTTTAGTTATACTATCCAATAACCATAATGGCCGTTTCTGTAGTACACATAAGTTGAAAAATTGACTGGTAGGGAATACATGTTTCCAATAATCACTGGAAGATGGGAGCGATTAAATGACATATCTTGACCTGGCAAAATCTACTGCATATCTGAATGATTCAGCGTAAAGACACTTTGTGTATAACATAGTAAAATAATTCAACTTAACTCAAGTGAAAGTTCTTGTAAAGCAGTTATGAGTTCACAACTGCCCACCAAAATTATTTGAAATCATCGTCACAAAACGCAAGTTGCCAGAAAGTGTTAGCAACATCACCTTATGTACATGTATGAGAACCTTTGAATTTCTGGGGTGGAAACGAGAACTGAAACAAAATATGACTCACGTTGCTTCACTGGAACAGTAGAAACCAACAGTTGTACAGATTAACAAGTTTTTAACTCATTCTCCTCATGTAATAATATTATTACCATAACCATATTCAGCGGCAAAGATGTTTGAGATCTTTTTACAATGTGAACAAAATATTCTAGCAGACTTCATTCTCATTCCAAATTATTCAGCTTGTAGTGATGACTTTCATACTTTATACCTGGAACTCTCCAAAGCAGTGTTCTGCTTTTAGCAAGGGCTTTCTACATATTCAGTATGATCTTTCGTCTCAGTGTCTCAGTATTATAAACTGAAAAATAAACAGTTCGGCTTGGGAAACAGAGTGAAGCTGAGTCAAGCGGATATAAATTAACTGATATGGTAGCACTCGAAATAAGTGAAGAGATCTATTTATGCAAAATGGAATATAATCTGACGATCTCTGTTTAATTTCATTACCTGAAATAGAGTTCATTGAAACACTCCCAAGAATTGGAGAATAATTCTAATTGTGATTAGCCTTTCAGAGCATAGTTTACCCAAATGGCTCAGTTACCAACTTTACGTTGTATACAGATTTAATCGACACATACTCTCACACACATTATGCCTACGAGTTTAACTAGAAATGAACTGTTACATAGTTATTATTCAACTATCTCCCTTACTTATAGTGTCTGAAATTTATACAATTAAAGTCCAAAGCTTCAAACAGAAAGACACAGATACTCATAAATTCTATTCAGAGTAAAAAGCAGTAGAAAAATGAATTTCTATCTGAACTAACTTTAAGTATTTCTTGACTATTGAGTCAATTTAGTACGAGACAAGAATGACGTAGAACGAAAATTGATCCAGACTTTGTTGACGCATCGTCAAACATAACAAATTCTTCATCGTGCTGCAAGCTGAGTTCACAATGGCAAACTAGAAATGACCAAAAAATTAACATTCTTCCATATGCTTCCGCCCTCAATGAATAGAGATGGTTATATAAGATTTACATATATTGTCGTAGCTTCATCGACATTGTACAGGCAGTAATGAGTCTTTAGTCACCAGCTGACGTATTTTGTCACATTTGAACACGGTCTTTACGTCGCACGTGCTACTGATAAGATTTATCAGCAGTAAATAGACGCAGATTGATGGGAAGTGGCCAAAACTGAGAACAACATTTCAAGTCAGTGGCTACAGAAGTAGGAGCGTTTATTTCTTGATTTGAGATCTAGGTCACATTGTGTGAAAGAATTGATCACAGGGTTAAACAATTGGAAAATAAGAAACCAACCAGAACAGCTTATTGTCCACAGACAATGAATGTGGATAACATGTATAAGTAAGTTGTGCTTTTCCTTGATAAGACAGTTGGTTACTAAGTCTCTTGTCTCCTACCATTACATTCAGTATCACTGTCTCCAGGGAATAAAAATCTTATGGCTTGTTACTCTCGGTGAAGGGTACATAAAAGCGCATCCTGTAGGACTTCGATGCTGTTACTGAAATGGTGGGCATCAAGGGTCCAGTGTAGAAGGCGTTTGTGCTCAAGACAGTGCTGATAGGTAATGAAGAGGTGGTGTGAGACAGTATGGAGCAGTCAGGTAATACAAAGGTCTGGAAAGCATTTGTTGAACGATTGGCGATGGAGCTCGACAGGCCAAAAAACAGTTAGCTAGGAATGCATCATTCCCGTGCCGCAAAGCTGAGACGAATCTACTTCGCCATGCACTCTCGAAACTGAATGAATACTGAGTGTTACGGTTATTGACTTCTCAGTTCATCTAGAGTGTTCCAGACAACTTTTATCAACAATTTTAACTCGCTGACGCTGCACAAACAATGAACATCGGTGACCTATCGAATGTGACAATCAGCTGTTGAGCACAATGTTAGCCATAAAATAGTTGTCCGTAATTGAACTAATGGGAACGGAAAATTCAAGTTTTGTAGCAGTTTCACTTACAGTCTAGAATGAACGTTGGAGCGCCAGTCCGTGTACACTGACAGTTTTAAAGGTAGGTTGACATGTTAAAAATCACGGGCAGGTCAGACTGTAGCGTTCTTATTGGTGACCGCGAAGTAACTTCCCCGCTGATTGTTGTTCCTGAGTAATGGCGAAAAATACACACGGCTGATTTTCAGCGAAAGGTTGGTGTGGTAATTAATGCTAAAGAGAGGGCGGTCATCACCTAGTGTGAATCGAAGCAAGCTTTATAACGGGGATTGAGGCATCGGTAATTTGAAAGAAAACAGATTAAGTAAGCAAACACGACCATCCTTTCAGTAGTGATGGGGACACTCACGACTCAGGGAGGCTGGAAGTCATAATCACTAGTCTAAAAATGACATGATTCACGGCACGATGAAATTTCATGTCACTGAGATGATAAATTTGAGCGATAAATGAATGAGGTGGCACAGGATGGTATTATTGAAGAAGCTGGAAGCTGATTTAACACTGCAGTTTTTTAGTGACAGAAACAAATGAGGAAGTAAAGACGCTGTGTTGATTTCTGACAGTTAACATCACAACAGAGCTGAGACCATGTTCCATGCCATCTGATTTAGAGATATAAGTATAAAACTTGGGCACTGTGGTAGAGTATAAATTCATTACAGATACATGAAGGAAAACGTTGTGTGAGTGACGTGATATGATTATAAGCAATATTTTGTGCTCGAAATGTCATCAGTTAATATGACTGTACAACACTAAGTGATTTATCAAAATAAAATCTCATTTTTAATGTGGTGACACAGAGACATTGGAACATATACATAGCACAAGCCGTTCTGTATTTCTCCACCTCCAGTCAGGGACCCACAGATTCTGACAAAAACAATGCGAAAAGGATAAGACGGCGTTCATGGTTGGTGATAAACAGAATCGTTTTAAACGCATGTCATTTGGACTATCAGGCACATCACTTATATAAAGCCTACTGATGACATTTTCAATTAAAAGCTCGAAGAATTTGGAAGTGTACGGTGAACATCTCATTATATACAGTCAGAAAGAAAGCGACCGTGTGAACCACCTTCAAGCCGTGTTAAAACGCACTGAAGAGTTTGAACTGCTCATCAACAAAACTAAATCCCAGATAGGCAAACAGAAACTGTGAAACAAAACCACTGCCTTGGTAATTCTTGACGACAAAAACGACTACTCCACCGAATTCGAAGAGGAAACTGCGAAAGCTCTTGGAAAAGCAGCGTTTTTTAGTAGATTTGTGAGAAACTCCGAAGACATCGCAGTCCCGCTGTACAGGCTATAGCGTGAATTAAAGTTCGTTTGGTTGCCAGGCTCTCAGAAGGTATTCGACCGCACAAAACAGACTTTAGACAATCATAAAATGCTCTCAAACTGACAGTATCCAGAAAACAGTTCACAGTGTGCACAGATGCGAATGACAATGGCATAGGTGCAGTACTGAAACAAGGTGAAAGAGCTGTTGAATATGTCAGTCGTGTTTTGACATACACAGAACAGAAGTATTCAGCGATGTAAAAGGAATGTTTAGCAATAGAATGGGCTGTAGACAAATAGAGACCGTTTTTAATCGGCCAACGGTTCTACATCCAAACTAATAACAAACTGCTACAGTCTTGAAGGACAGTGAGAGACCTAATCTGGAAGTTGTCGCAGTAGATGTTGCGCCAGCAGGAGTATGACTTCACAATCTCATACGTCCTTGATAAAGAAAATATTTTGCAGACGCTTAATCTGGACTGGAAGATGAATGTCGGTTACCGGAGACTGTGAACGCAGTGCAAGAATTTGAACAGGACGCATTAAGACTTGCTTGCAGTCAAAAATCAGACCCTACACTGAATACAGTCATAGAAGTGAATCAACCTACGACAAGAAAGAAGCTGACTACGCCTGTCAGACAGAAGGATCTATTAAGAGTGAATGCCTAAGATACTATGACTTAACGAGCTAAATATGAAAGCTGGTTGGTGGTAATTTTTCATTATGTGCGTAATGAGATGATATAAGAATGTCACCAGTTAGGAAATACAGGAGTAGCCAGAACAACCAACCCCTTGAGACAAGGCATTTACTGGCCAGGTATAAGAGAATGTGTAGTAAAAATGTGTACTTGGATGTCCGCAGTGCCAGTTGATGAAAACAGATGGGCGCACACGACTACCTCTGAAGTCAATTATAGTCACGGTGGTAGGTGACTTGCCGTCCACAGATGTCATCGGTCCGTTCCTGCAGGCGTGCACTGCCATTCGGTGCCTCTTGTGGATGACAGAATGGGATCAATGATAAGTGGACGCCATCGCGATTCCGGATGAACACAGGAGAACTGTGATCAATGCGTTAGTTCGACATATCGTCGCAGACCATGGTATACCAGAATATGATTCTGACAGACTGGGGTCACTTTTCTGAAAGTGATGAATTAACATCCCCCATTTTCAACAGCTTAGTATCAAGAATATTTGATGAACACCATATCATCCACAAACAAAATTTTTCACTGAGAGAAATGACTGTTCATTGAAGGAGGGTCTGGCTTCAAAGGAAGGTGGCTAATATGTATAAACTTTCTCTGTTCTTCCTTAATAAAACGTTCGTCATCAAGTCTCTGGTTAGCTTCCATCACATATATATCCATCAAATTGGTGTAGTGTGACTGCAGAGAATTGAACTAAATCAAAAAACAACTCTTCTGAGCTACGGACTTTCTCTGTCACTGCAATCACTTTTGTCTATTCTTATCATTTGTTTATCTCCGCAGTCATTTACGGATCTTAGTAAAACTCTTATTTATTTTGATTTAACGACGATTGTGCAAGTCAGTTAGAAACTGTTAAATGTCACGTGAAGGAGAGTAATAGGATATATTGATCAAATCACCTGATATCACATTATCTGAATTGTACGTGATAGTGAAAGAAGGACTATACTCCAAATCGGAATCTGTCTGATTTCCTATGGAAAATGATTGATAAATGCGTTCTCTAACTTCAATGTTGTTATTCATACATCATCAATTTACTAATGCAAAATTCAAAAGAGAATGCGAAAAAGTTTTCTATCACATTATTCCTCTTCCTACTTACCTACAGCCTCTGCAAATCAAAAAGTACAAAATAATCTTAGATGCATTACATTACGATTTATGTGTCAAAAGGGGCCAACCAGTGTGTCTTGCAACACACCTTCTCCAACTGATATTTTTGACTTCATTTCACATTCGCTTTATGTCTTTCTTTCTTTAATGGCCATCAGTAGCGCTCGCTTTGTGAATTCCTCCTTATTTTTCACCCTCAACACTGAGTGTAAAACGCTGACTGTCGGAAAAACCTTGTACACAAAATGTCTCACTGAAACATTGGTGTTGAATATATATCAACCGAAAACTCATAATTTAACAGAAAGCTGCTGGACTCGACAGTTAAAGATGCCCTATTAAAGTTTGAGACATAAGGTCATTTAATAAACGTGTCCTTCTCTGAAGTTCAACAACTCTACTTTACATCAGTGAGTTATAATCACTAAATGAACCATACATAATATCGATTCGCGACAAGATATACACTTAAAATCAATACATCATCAAGTAATCGTTTCAGCGTTATTTGCTGTGCTTACTTTGGCACACTGAAAAAGGTTTTTGAAAATATAGTCGTGTATATCAAACATCATTCAAAAAACGTTTCTTTGGATACTTACTCATTTAACAGCATCACAGAGAACAGCTTAACTTCATACTATACAGTCTTGCTGATGTGATGCAAACACACAGATATTATTCATCATTAACTTCTCATCTTCACATAACTTTACTGAAAATATCAAGTTCGCTTAAGTATAACTCATAAGACCAATAATATTAAAGTATTGAGTCAATTCTCCAGCACTTCATTTTATGAAAATATCAGACGTCCCAGTTTATAAAAAAGATACTAAGTACGATTTTTAAATAACGCATCAATAATTTCTCTTTGGTTGACCTGTGTTTCCAACATGATAAAGAATTCTTATGATGGTGACAGTTTCAATACATCTTGAAAACACCACAGAGTACGACTTAAGTTATTAGCAGTTGACTGCTTACGTAGCTCGCCTGAAACTTGAAAAAGAGGGAAAGTTTACCGTCAACCTGACGATCTTCCAACGAGAAATCAATCCAGTGGTCACAGAAACTTATAAGCATGACAAAATCATAAAAGATGAACCTGTTCTCCACTGGAATAGGGGACGAGTGATGATGTGTGCTGGTGAAAGCCTTTGAGAAGGCAGTCAGCAGATGTGTTTTCTTCTGATAAAAGTGGGAACAAGCATAGCAACAATATTCAAAGCTGTAAAGGATGCCTGGAATGCCGAAGAGATGAGTGCACACTATGTGAAATTGAAGTGAACTCTCAAAATGGTTAACTAAACACTCAACAATCCACTCCGGTCACCTTGATGAAAACTACGATCACAATAAGGGAGTAACTTTCATGCTGTCAGCAGTAACATGTAAAGTCCCTATTGGGTGACAGCTAATCTCTTGTTGGAAAGATTTGGATAATACGATTATCATACGTTGCGCTCCTTCAAAAAACGCATATTATAGAACATGTTAATCGTCAACATCAAAACAAGCTTCTCACTTTATAAGTGATCGTTCCAATGAATATCATTTTAGGTGCTTTACAAAGAGGAATCTAAGGCTTATGTTCGAAAATAAGCTCCATTAAGAGAGTTTTGTGAACGTATTTCTACAGATATAGGAAGTGGATAATTTTTCGATAGCCATAAAAATTATTATATAATATCCATATTACAGTTTAACTTCATTTTCTTTATAATGTTCATAATGCTGAAAACACTAAGAAGTTATTTGTCTATTTTTTCTAATGGTGACTACAGGGAGATTTTTCACTTGAGGTTAGCTGTCTGCATTTCTAATAGTGAATTCGAAAGCTTTTTACTGACACTTGCTACAGTTTAACCGCACACTTAACTCTCTAGAATGCCTATGCTTTGTGTTGAGGAACAAATGGAAACCAGACACTCGGCGAATATTCATTAATTCATACTGATAAGTTGTGAAAACACAAAGATCTGATAGGACATGACACTCATTGTTACTGCTAACTCGGTAACCTTCTAACAGCGTTAATAATAATAATTTGGTTACTTTATTTTAAGTGGCTCACAGGTTATGTAGATTCAGTATAATAAAGTTCCCTCAATTTACATGGAAAAACATATCATACCTTCACTGTCATCTCCTGAGGAAATGTTCGCGAGAAAACAATCATATTAATTAAACAATTGATTTTATCATAAAAATGTGCCATTGTAGCTTGTATTATGGCATCCACTAGTCAATTTGCCTTAACCACAAAAACGGTAGAAATGGAGTGAAACATCGTTAACAAATAATAATGAGAATAAGCAATGTCCGACGGCAAAATCAGCGCTATACTCTAACGAATGTACGAAAACATCCACAGGTTGAGTTTCAAGTGCGCTAAGATTATCTATCATCTTACTGATAGCAATGAAAATATCACTGATTTCTATTAACGTTGGAAATAACCAAAACGTGCATGTGAGACTCAGAGATAAAGTTTTCTTTCGTGCTCTTTGATTCACTTACTCAAACTAATATCACTCTTAATTGTTACATTTTGAAATTTAGACTATGTATTCAATCAGAAGTTTACTACGATAAAACATCAAAACTTACCTAAAACATGTGCAGTGTAAAGCATCGATGCGAACAAGCAGAAGATGAGGTGTTTTAACATTTTCACGACTGTTTAGTCCAAGCACACTAATGTGAGCACCGAATTGTGCACAAGAATTTATACTTATTCTACAATATACTTCTCAGTGTGACCACTCCCTATGTATCAAAAGTGACCAGTGATTGTTTAGAAATAGAAAGTCTGTATACTAGACACTCATTCTTAATGCGATTCTGACATACGTTGACAGTAAAAGACATACAGATTTTTAACTCAAGGGAGGATATTTTAAACTGCTAGTGGACAGACAACATCTAACAAACTTTTGTTCATTTTAACGACCGAAAGAATATCACTGTTTTTTCTCAGATAAAATAGCACATCATGCTCAATCGATCGTTGTTATCGGATTTATACATTTCTGTCGAGAATTTCAAACAGTGACTAAATTATAGACTTCAGGCACTAAGATAAACTGTAGTTTTGTTATAGAACAATTGTATATGTGATATTAAATATTTAGCCAATCACTGCGTTTTATCAAGTAGAATTATGGAATGCGAAGGATTTTATCCAACGCTGTTGCAGGATATTTTTCCTGCTTCTTTTCAAAAATTCACTCTTGAAGGTATTTTGAATGATAGAACAAAGTTGCGATCCCTTGGTAGTTCCCAATGTAAAATAGGAGAAACTAACTTCAGATTCTCTCAAAAAACTGTACCAAGAAGGAGTGTTATCATCAACCACGTAAAAGTCTTTGAAACGAATAGACGCTAACACTCCACGTATTTACGGTTTACCCAAAGTACAAAGTAGTAAGCGAAGATACCGAGACCTATGCACAAAGTACTGTGCAACATAGAATCAGTGATGCCTTCGGCCTCACTTCTAAATTATTCGAGACTGAAGATAATGATGAAAGTATGTTATCCATGGATGTATCATCATTATTGACGAATGAGCCACTAATCGGAAAGGTAGACTACATTTGTCAAGAAATCACGGAAACGCAGTTGGACTTATGAATTCCCCTGTGTGTCCTCAAAGAATTAATCCTTAAATGCACATTCACTGTGCATTGTCTTCAGTAATTCATATTACCGGCAAGTAGGTGGAAAAGCTAGGAGTTCACCATCAGACTAAATATTAGCTGACTTCTTCTTAGCAAAACTGGAGATCAGAAGACATCATTAAGGAGTTGAATATGCAATGCTGTTATTTCGAAGATACATTTATCTTGGCTAATGAGATTTCAAACAGAAGAATTGTTGATAAAATTCAACAACATACACCAATCGCTTACTTTTACTTATGAAGATGATCAGGATTTAAACTACATTTTCTGGATGTCTTGCTAAGTAGGTGAGAAGACGAATCACTTGAAAGAAGCGTGTACAATAAACACAGACTTCCTTAGTTACGTGCCTATTAAATAAAAAGGAAATGTTGTTAAATGTCTTACGAGCAGAGCAAGAAATATATATACGAATGACTACCTACAGGAGGAGTTTGAATATATTCACGATTCCTTGACATGGTTGGGCTGTTCAACTCACATTTCACTGAGAATCATATGAAAACACTGGAGAGAAGACCCAAGACTTTGAGTGCACGGGAAAAACTTTTTATCAATCTTATGGTGACTTGCCAAGTGAGATTTTATTTCAGTGACTTTCCATGAATACACGAATAACATTTTTCGTGTTTAGCATTCTCTAATTGACGAATGATTAGGACGCAAACGACTGATAGGCTAGGCAATTTTCCTCCATCTTTGTGCATTTATCAACTGCACCTGCGATGACATCTTCCATCGTGGTTTGACAAAGGACAGACAAAAATAATCGGCAGCTCCATTTTGTTACATTTAGTTCATAGTGGTTACGTAGAGGAGGAAGCGAAAGCATCCAGTGTTATTCATCAAATCACACTGACTCTGTCCAATAGACAGAGGAGTTCTTGCAGCCATTAACCCTCTATTGGCCTATTAGGATTTAACCAACTGATGATGTCTCCACCAATCCTTATTTATATTTTCAACCCCTCTATTATCATCCCTTAATCTTATCCCACCTTCGTTTTATTTACTTCCCTCAAATCTAGCATTACTTTATAAGTCCACTAGTTCTCCCTAGCCTTTTTCGACTACTTCTGACGGAACATTTCTTCTTTGAATCCTGCCATTTTTCATCACTCTTGATTTCACAGACCGCCTCATTTCGCATTCTTGTTATCCATAAAATAATTATCGCTATGATTATCATTATTATGATTAATTACACAATATTTATGCACAATCTTACATTCCTGTTGACAAAACACCGAGACTGGTTTATATTTGAATATTTATTTGTAAAGTAATGTATATTAGAGATCTAAATGAAAACAATATTGTTCCCTTAGATGTGTCCTTCGAAATTCACTCTTAGTTGAAAATTGAAATGAGAACAAAATTACCACCATTGGCTTCAACACGAAGAAACACGAGGATTTAGGTAGTAGGTGTGAAGCATGACTATCATTTTTGCACACTATAAATGTGTCATCAACGTAACGACAGTAGGAAGTTGTTTCATCGATTGCATGCTTCAACTTTGTTCTTTCAAGGTTGGACATGAATATATCTGCTTAAACAAGGCTAAGTGGACTGCCCATAGCTACATCATCTATTTGGCGATAAAGAGTGTTGTCGAATTGGAATTGCACATCCATCGTGCACATTAGCAGTAGGCGTTTGAATTCCGACTCTGAGAGTGGGAGAAGATCAGACTGCTGACAAATGATCTCAATAGTTTCGTTGATTGGAATCATTGTGAACAAGGAGGTTACATCAAATGACACCATGAACTTATCTGAAACGTTCATGTGGTTCACACTTTCAGAAAAATGAAATGAGTCATTGTGTGCAAGCCTAACCGTTGACGAATAGGTTCCAAATTCTCCGCAAGCCAACGTGCCACCTTATGTTGAGGCGAGTTGATCATTGATTATTCAATGATGCACACGCCAATATCAAGTTCACTGTGGAACATGAAAGTGACGAGAAGTTCCAATTCCTCGACATCGCTATGGAACGCCAAGAAGACGGTAGTCTTCAAAAGTCAATTTATCGAAAGTCCACATGGAAAGGACAATACTTAAATTTTTATAGCTTTTGTCCAAATAGCTATAAACGAGCACTGGTCAAGACTCTGTACTATAGAGCGAGGAGAATATGCTCTACAGAGAAACTAGAGGAAGAATTTGAGTTTCATGAAGAGACATTGAAGAGCAATGGGTACCCTCAAAGGTTCATAAACAAGTATGGAAGATCTGCAGTCGCAAATGAAAAACAAATCACAGTAAGAAAAAAGCCAATCTACTTTGAGCTTGATTATAAAGGCGAAAACATTGCAGCAATGATCAACAGAAGACTGAGTACATCACTAGTCATAGCCTATCCTGCAGCTAAGCTCGTTCCCGTCTTTCGAACAACCTGCTCTCTGGTGCAGTCAAAAATCGATAGATATCCTTCTCATGTTAACTCCAACTGTATATACAAATTTACATGTATCTGCGGGAGCAGTTACATTAGAAGAACAGAAAAAAGAGCATATCTACGATTTTCTGAACATGTACCAAAAAGCTTACGTCTAAAGGGAACAAATGCTTTAGGCAGTGCCATCGTCAGGCATCTTCTTGACACGGCTCATGAGGTGGACGTGGAAAAGTCATTCAAAATTATCAATAAGCAAAAGAGTTCAATGCTCCTTAAGTTTGCTGAAGCCTTTTCCATCAAGCGCCTAAAACCTGATTTGTGCGTTCAGAAAGAAGCAGTTATCAGTCTTTCTTTGCCCTGGTAACTGGATATTTTTCATCCTAGTGCGAGATACTGAAAAGTTTTCATTTTGTATGATTATTATTGCTCGGAATTGTGTTCAATATTGCATATATATATGTATATATGTATATATATGTTTATATATATGTATATATATATGTATATATATATGTATATATTATTAGTGTATGTGTATATTGATCGATTGATTTCTGTTTAAAATGAACTCTGTGTATGTTAAATTGTTATTGTAGATACATTTAATAGTGTTTTTGCCCTGTAAGCAGCTGAAGAGAAGGTGACGAAATGAAATATGGTACCATTTTATTCTGCTAAATCTGTAGTTGTTGCTTTGTTCAAACTCATTAAGTTGAGCAAATGTATGAAAATACCTCATTTTTGGATAAGATGAATATATGAGGGTTTTTATTAAGGATAAATAGTTCTCTAGTTTATGTAATGGGTAACCGGCCTCATACATCTTTATCTTTACTTGCTTCTCACCAGTCACTTACTTTTTTCATTTTATGATGTTGTGTTTTGACCTTTTGTTGGATTCTTCGTGTATGAATGTAAGTGTTTGTCGCTAAGTAAATTCAATATGCACCGTAGTCACTGGAAAACATTTCTGATATAGAAAAATCCTTTTAAGGTGCCTCAGTTGTACATTCAAAATCATATTATGAGTTGATAAATAAGCGAGCTTATTCGTTTGTCGTCTTTAAACTGCAAAACCTTCAGGTTGTCGTATTAACTCATTTTTTCTCGCCAGAAAACTTGATGGTTGCTAAGGTGAAAGATATTACCTTTGAAGTAATGATACGAAATATGTTTCAGATTAGAAAAATGTCTTATTAAAGAAATTTGTTAATTTTTTGTTATGGGAGACCCACTGTCTGCAAAACAAGAAAATAATAATCGTTCAAATAGAGTGATGTGCAGTCCTTTAACATGTAACTAATTTCAGACTACGTATAAGGGAAGATGTACAGCCCACAGTTATTCTAAAAAGGTGGGCAACACACCTTGAAAAAGTAAAATGAATGATAAGAATAGGAAACAACGTTTGTCTTCTAATAGGGTTGCATTTGTACTTCACAATCCGGTAATATGGATTTCCTTGATCATTAATGTCCACTATTACTCCAGATGAAAACTGACAGTTTTAGGCTTGATTCATAGTGTCATCGCGAATGCGGAGCAGCTTTTGAGTGAACTACTGAATGAAGACTTACATGCGAGCGTATCCATCTTCAGGAATAGCCTTGTTGTTATGCTATTTTACAGGGTAGGTGTTACCATATTTATTTGAAATGGATCTATTTATTAAGATAAAGGAAGACTATGAAAAATAAAATTAACTCAAGTTATTTCATTAGCTACTGAGCTGTGTACAATTTGAAACGGTTCCACGTAGATATTTATTCATTCTTCATGTGTTTCTAAATTTCAGTCGTAAAGTTGCCACATAAACTGGTGAATCTGATTTTTCTATCGACTGACATATGTTAGCTATAAAGATATTTCCACATTTTGCAAATATTTGAAAACACTTCATGTACAATGAAAACACAAGTCTTACTGATTGGTTTGAACACAGTCGTTCTAGAGAGGATGAGATTTATTTCTAAGTGAATAGACTCGTGTACATTCATATTACCACCTCATTATGCATCGAATGTGTAGAGACTAAAGTAAATTATTTACAGTGATCCTGCATCCGTAGTTCCTCAATATCTTTTAATCGCCTCAAATGACTCAGGGACTGGAATGATCACTTAGAGAAGGACTGAGGAGGCCTAATACTGACAGATAACAATAATATAAGTAACAATAGTAATCACTGTATTCCAGACAAAGATTGTTTTTGTCAACAAAACAAGAAAGGCAGAAAATAAAAGTTTTAGAAACGTAAAAGTTTAAAGCAAATCTTAGTCTGTTCCCATTCCAAATAAATGAAGTTGTTTCTAGGTAGATTTGAATAATTGCCTGATGCATGCAAGATGAACACCAATGTAATGAGCAGCTGCTTAGAACACAAAAATTGTATGAAGCTTAGTTTCATTACTGCAATCATCAAATGAACATTGAAATCGGTATTAAGTAATTTCAGATTGTAGTGAAGTTCATCTAGGGTTCAATCATATTGCTGTTAGCTAACAATTGCATATGTCGTGTCTATAAACCCACTAGGTAATTCTTTCTATTTCTTTGAAAAATATCTTAGTCGACCTCAGTCTTCACTCCATCTCAAATTCACTTTGCTTAGTGATGCACATGAAATTGCAATCAATCAACTACCCACTGACCAATACTTGAGAATACATCTACTTATGTATGTGAAGACCTTCGGCAGTGTGATGAAATGTGATTGGATTTAGACAATAAAATAGCTAGTAACATAAACGTATCTATTATGGGAAAGTCTAATACTCATAAATTGCTGCAAACCAGAGTGACTTTCTGAAGTCTTGACTCATAATCATGATCGATGGTGTCACTAATTGTGAACTGATTCCCAATGATGATGCTTGGTGAAGTCGATTCATTTTTCCTCTTTTTTATGCTGAATTTCTCAAGTACGCATCGTTTATCTGCCATTACACTCCACAATGCAACACCGACTAAAACTGAAAAAGAAGCTGATTACTCGACTAATTTGAAGAGTTAATTTACTATCTGCAAAGCAATTCACATATACTTCGAAGCATAAAAATTATTCGAACAATATTTTTGCTACACGTTCGCAGTAAAATTCGTTTATTGTTTTATGTCTTATTCTTCAAATAAAGCAAATATCTCATTTTTACATTGCCAGTAAAATGTATTTCATAGTTATCTTAAGAATATTGAGAGAGTAAATGTGAGTATACTGAATTTATCTTTTTCTCTGATTTACATTAGAATTTTTATCTTAGAGTGGAATGACGCCAGACGACATAAAACATATTTGACAGTCCCCCCTGCCTTGTCATCTTTCTAAAATTGAAGAAAAAATAAACGATTCTGTGAAAGATAAAAATTACTCGATACAAAATAGAAAATCTGAAATCGATTTGATAAGAAGAAACAGAAAAACTAGCTGTTTCGCAGATTTTCTAGCGACATTTCTAATATCGTTCAATCTTTGTGCTATGCCCTCGATACATTTAACAGATCAATTTTGTTCATTTCAACTTTTCTATTTGGTATCATATAATGCTTCGGTATGAAGAAGCTTTAGGTAGACGAAATATCAAGGCATACGACGAGACAGAAGATATCTCTTAATATTTAATTTGTGAAGAAGATGGATGCGAATAATAAGAAGGTGTTACTGTCATTGAGTACACGTGGAATGAGTTGTTTAATTTAAGAAATGTTATTCCTTATAAGAATGATTGTTAGTACATCACGTGAAAAGCGGATTTCGTGATGACAAAAAAAGCACAGCATCCACTAATATGCGAATTGCACAGATGGAAACCATGGACATGAGCAAGTCAAATTTTACATGTCTGCTGACCATTTAGTCGATTCTGTCATCTGTAGGCGAGTTTAGATCTTCGAAAATTATTCTTGCCTTCTTCTTTTTTTCACTTATACAGCTGTTGATGTTGACTTTCAATTTCCGCTGAGGAAATTCTAAAAATCTGAACATATCACAGCGAGTGTCCACGTCAGTATGTTCTATTTGGAGAAACCTACCCTATGAAGGAAACCAGATCTGTCAAGTTCTAGATTTTTCGTAACTTTATCATGAACCACCAGCAACGTATGCCTTCAATCATAGCATATTTCCATTTCAGTAACCCATTGCTGCGATGCGTAATTCTTCAGACGCGATCGTCTCAGTTTAAAGCTACACACTGGTGCATTTTGATATTTTCAGCAGTGTAAGTTGAATGATTGCTTGATGAGACCTGGTACTGTAATGCAAGACATACAGAAAATCGTCACCCTGAGATGTCCAACTCATCATCTGAAGTGACCTAATTCTTTCTATGTAGGACACTTTTTTCTTGCATAGCTAACACGTCACTCGATTTAGAGACTCCCAACCTGGTGACTTGATGCACGAAAAACGAATTATTTCGCGGCTTGAACCGTTCTCTCTCGATGAACAACTGACACAAATGGGCGGGAAGTGATTCTCAACAAAATCGCATTTTTAACCGTTGGAAGCATGTGATCTTCGTCATTTATTGTCACAGTTGGTTAACACTGAACTACTTGCGACTTTGAGAATATTTGTGCATTTTTGAATGTAAGTCAGTATTTATAATGGAAGATACACTCTGAATACAATCGTCGGTTGGCATCCCCATATGCTGTTTATGTCATCTGACTGACTGTCTCTCGGTGCAACCAATATATTCTTTTCCTCAGGTGTGTCCAATGAAACTTATAATGTTTCAGAGGTATCACATATTTACGTTGCCTGTCAACCTTAAGGCAATAAGTGTAATCACAGGAGTGGAGTGTTACTTCACATAGAACAAAGTATGAGATAATTTAGTCTTCTTAAATACAATAAATCTCTAATTAGTCACATTTTCAGCCCTTCAAGATGGAATTTCAATGCGTTCTCAGAATCTTAACATGTCGTTCATTTCTTAATGGTTTTACTCTTTGAAATCCAGTAACAGTCTAGTTTAATGTTAGTCAGTTGTAATATGGTAAAACAACATGACTTATCTCATGACTAGCTGCAGATTAAATTGAAACGTCACTGAATTTTGTCAATAGAAACAGTGTTTATTTCAAGGCAGAATCATATTTATCTTCGCATAACCTGTAGATTATAAACCGTCACTGGCGTTCAGACTTACTATTTTCATCTAATCGTCAGGTGATACATTTTACTGAGGCAATCCATAAAAAAGCGTTTACATGGTGGTGAACATCAAAACTTTTGATAACTAAATCTAAAGAAGAAATTTCTGAATTTCAGAAGTCAAACAGACGTGAATGTTCTACTCTCAGCTACATGATAGAATATTGGATGCATAGGAAGCTTAACACTGGAGTTTGGCATTAAGGGACAGATATTTTCTTATATTCGAAAGCTGTTCATGGAATCGCCAAGACAAATTTGACTTTGTGATTGCGATCTTATTCTACTTCATAAGAGACTCATTTGGAACCCTTCGAGTTCCATCAACAAGAATATGTGCTATAATGCCAACGTGTCAGCTAAATCTGCTGGCAGAACTCTGCTTAGAAGTTGAATGATTTAACCTGGGTATATGAGTCTCAGTTTATTGTAAACTTTCAAAACCAAACAAGCGAGATAGACTGTAATTCCCATTTAATTATCACAATTCAGAAAACAAAACTCATTTTACCATTTTTTTATTCAGTGAAATATACACAAGTAATTCTCTGCCTCATCGACTTGTCCTGCAGTTGACACTGTTCGCATCTCTCATGTCAGTGAAGCAAACTGCATGCAAATGGGCTCATGTTTACATGGAATTTTCAAAATGACATATATATTTACACAATATGCATTACCAGTCAGATTGATCTCATCGGTGGGATAGCCGTTATGACTCTTGCAGACAATGTTCATGGTCCGGGGTTTGATTCACTGATGACGCACACGTAATATCAGCGGTTGGCCTGAGAAATTGGACTGCCGATATCACGTGCTGAAAATTCCATATTTGTTTCAAAAACACGACGAAAAATTAAGCTATAATTAAAAAAATATGCAACACAGTGAAGCTACACTTTTAATTTAATAAATATATTTCAGTGAGAAATGAATATATTTATCGTTTGTGCAGACTGTAAAAGGACGGCAATGGTAGATATTGTAGTGGATTCATATCAGCCCTCAATCTCGGATAAACAGTACAATAAAATTACACTTGTGTGGCACATATTTGCTGTGAGGTAATCAATAAACACTTACTGATCTTTCATTACACATTCTACACACACGATTCCACCGCGGAACCAAGATTTCCCGATATTCTACGGGCACCTGATTTCACATGTGGTTTTCAGTTTTCAAGCTCATCTCTGGATTTAAAGAGAGATAATCATTTAAGAAAATCATTTTTCATAATCTGTAATTTGGGTATATATGCGTATCAAGCATTTTCTCAATTTAGCTGATTTGATTTCACAAACAATACAAATGTCATACACATATCTTAGATATAATTAGGTTCATTATACATGCCGTTGCCAAATATCAGCTTCTAAGCCTAACAAGTAAGGATGCTTGAAAAATGGTTCATAGGAGCTCCCCATTGCAACAAAACGAACTTAACACAATACACACTCGTGAAATTGAAAATACATATTCCTAGTACATACCTGTCTAAAGAATATTTAGCAGAGGCGTTATACCGAAATTCGGTGAGTTCAATAAATTCTCAGTTTTACTCTATCTCTCTAAATTTTAAATTCGTAATGGGAAATAAATCCCCTCGAAAATATTTTAGTTTGCAACTGAACACGATATGAATTTAATTTTAATTTGTGTACACCACCTCACAAATACGTGCCACAAGTGGTATGGTTTGCAGGAAATGTGTCACAAATTTTGGGTCTCTGGATACCACTTAGTGTAAGCGAATGATAAATTCTAAACAAACTGACATTATGGTAATCAGCAGTTAATTCTTCGGTCGATCCATATCATCAGTTCGAATGTCTTTCCTCCAGCATTGAAATTGTGTAGCTTCTCAAATGTTCAGAGAAACACGAAGGAGGAATAAAAAGGTGGTTGATCCACATTAATGTGTTGTGAATAACAAGATACACCATGAATGATATTTTGCTTTTAGATCAATAATGGACTTGGGTGTGCCATTCACTGGTGATTACATAAGACAGAGATAATTTCTTAAGTGTTATTTGTTATGTGATATGCAAAAGCCTCAATACACGTCCACTTTTCATTATACGTATGCTGAAATAGGAAATAGAATATTCTGAAATATCAACAACAAAACGGGAATACAGAAAAAAAGAAGGAGAGAAATCATAAGATATTCATGACCACCTGTTTTACTCCACTTCTTCGACTGACCATGCTTTGTGCTGAACATCATATTACAACCAATCAACTAACCAATAACCAACACTGGAGAACAGATTGACTACTCATAAGTTACCGGAGACCACAGGCATTTGCTGGAGTCTAGAAAAAAGAGTTAATCGATGGTGCGAGATGATATGAACTGTTACTCACTGATGATGTTTCAAGACGTTGACTCACGTTTCTTTGTTCATCTCTGAATTCATCAAGTTTGCATGGTGAGACTGCAGTTAAACTTGAAATCGTGGTACGAAATAAAAATGACAAAACCTCCGATCCTTCGACAAATTCGAAGAATAAATCTACTATCTGCAAAACAATTCACATAAACTCCGAAGTATAAAAGTTATTCGAACAATATTTTTGCTACACGTTCGCAGTAAAATTCGTTTATTGTTTTATGTCTTATTCTTCAAATAAAGCAAATATCTCATTTTTACATTGCCAGTTAAATGTATTTTATAGTTATTTTAAGAATATCGAGAGAGTAAATGTGAGAATACTGAATTTATCTTTTTCTCTGATTTACATTAGAATTTTTATCTTAGAGTGGAATGACGCCAGACGACATAAAACATATTTGACAGTCCCCCCTGCCTTGTCATTTTTCTAAAACTGAAGAAAAAATAAACGATTCTGTGCGAGATAAATTTTCTCGATACAAAATAAAACTTGATTTGATAAAAACAGAAAAACTGACGGTTTTGTAGATTTTCTAACAATCTTTGTTATATCTTCGATATTTGTGCTATCTCTCATCGATGCATTTATCAAATCGTATTTTTTCATTTCAGTGCTTCTATCTTGTATCACAAAACGTTTTGCTTTAGATTTTTTTATTTCTTCACTTTCCCGATGGAACATAGGTTTTTAGCTAGAGACTTGAAGTTTCTGTAGTATTTTTACAGGACGAGGTTGCTAGCCTCATGCCCAACCTCTCCTCTTTACTAGCTTTATTTCTGATTTAGCGAGTTAAAGGAGTGTATATGCCGGTGATCGGACCAGGGACCATGTGTGTGGTCGGCGAGCGTGGTAACCACTGTGCCACTGAAGTATATTGTTTTAGCATAGCTGAACTTAAACTTTGAAAGATACACGAGCACTTTGGGATGCTTTATGTGTATTTTATCACCTGTGTAATTTCATTTTAAGATGAGACTTTCAATGCACAAAGACGCCTCTAATGATCTCACTTTTACTCTGCAAACTTTCCTAGAATTATCGTGTTAATGTCTCGAAAAATCTATTTATCAATACGGCAAATTATACATTCGTTGTTGTGAATTGTCTACAAATAACAAGTAAATCTGGTTGAATGCCTTAAATATAATCTTCGCTCATTCTCTGGGCGTATTCCAATAAGACTTTCATAAAACGTTTGTTACATTCATAAAATATGACTCGATAATTTCTATTACCTTTCAAATGTGTATTCTCCACTAGTTTTCTCAGAGATAGGCCTTTAGGTGAACATAGAGAAAACAGAGGTGATGAAGACACCCCGCCAACAGCAATAGCTTTAACAATAAACAACAAGAAGCATGAATAGGAGAAATCGAAAAGGAAAAGCCTACCTAACTTAAATGCATCATTTCAACTACAGGCGGACGTAACTGACGAGAATATCAAGGGGAGGATCGGGAAAGCAAGGCAACCATTCATTAGTCTCAAGTATGTGTGGAGGTTAACAGCACTCCTCATCATGAAAAATAACATCCAAATTTTCAACTTAATGTGAAGTCTGTGCTGTTATATGGATCAGAGACTTGGCGCGTGTCGCGTCACAAAGGGCACTTCGAACAAACTACAGACCTTCCTCAATATCTGTCTTTGCTAAATACCACTGAAGATCAGATGGCTGGCTAGAAAAGATCAACACCAGGGATCTCTGGGAGCGAGCGAACCACCCCAGCAGGAACCGACTGTGCAACAAATATACAGGATGAAATGGAGGTGGATTAATCATACTCTGAGGAAAGCAACAAGTTACATCACAAGACATGCCATATCTCAAGGGAAACCCGAGTTGGAAGCGGCGAGTTGGTCGTCAGTGCGAGAGAGACATGGAGGAGTTCATGTGAAGAAGAGGTGAAAGCATGTGTGCAGACGTGAAACCGTTTGAAAACGTTTCTAGTGAAACGACCGCAGTGGAGACGTGCGGCTGAGGCCCTATGTTCCTCTAGGAACTAAAGGAGACAATAATAATAATACCCAGAGGGCTAGCGTATACGAACAGCCATTGCCTTAGCATTTTATGAATAGCGCCTTTGACTGCTTAGGGCTATTTCAAATTTTTCTAACGCCTCACCCATTTTAAAGATTCCCAATTCGGCGACAAAATGGAAGAACGCATGAGGTTTCCATTTAATCTTCAACATGACCTATTCTGCCTAAAATAAAAGGTTCAGATCAATGAACCCTTGGTGAATCTCAGAAAATGTTTACTGTAACCTTTATACCATGTGATATACTCCTTTGATTCCTCGTCATTACTCACCTGAATGATTTGTGATGATGAGAATATTTGTACATTTGTAAATATCAGTTAGTATTTTGTATTGAGGATAGATTGTGCTTGAAATCTCCGTTTGACGTTCACATATGTTGATGACATCACTTGATTTGCAGTTTCAAAATGCAACCAACGTACTTTTATCATGTGCGTCCAATGGAACACTCAATGTGACGGCAGTTTTGCAAATGCACGTTTGCCGTCAGTGTTGGGGTAAAAAACGGCAATTAGAAGAATGCGACATTACTTTGCATCGAATACATTATGAGATAATTAAGTCTCAATATAGTTTATATTTACATAAATACAATAAATCCCTATCTAGACATGCTTTCAGGCTTTCGAAAATAAGCTCCAAAGGAACTTTCGATTCTTAGCATGACAACAGGTATTCGATGGTTTCACTAAGTCACACTGAGTCACTATGCGTCTGATCAATAGTTGCGGAGTAAATCTGAAACGTCACTGAATTATGTTACTAGAAGCTTTTTGTATTTCAAGGTAGGAGCATAAATATCTTCACATAACCCATGCATCCTAGACTGTCGCTGATGTCTGGAATGGAACTCACAGAGTTATCTCAACAGGAATACGTGCTACAACATCCAGATGACGGTTTAATCTCCTATATGAATTCTGCTTCCAACTGGAATTCTGTAAATTAGATATATGAATCCCAGCTTATTGTGAACTTTCTTTATAAAGTTAGTGCGAGAAATACAACGCTTCATAACTGATTCACACAATTTACATGACAAATCTCATTTTTATATTCCTTTATTCAGTGAGGTATTTACAAGTGAACCTCATTTGCATCCATGTATACTTCGAAGAGTGATATTTGCATCGTTAATGTGAGTGAACAAAAATGCACCGGAATGTGATGATGGTTACATGGAATTTTTAATAATCCACTTGTTAATACAATAGACATCACTGATTAGGGTCAGTCACGTAAAACGCAACATACTGAAGCTTCGATTTCAATGGAACAAATATATGTCAGTGATAAACGAATATATTCATCGTTTGTGCAGACTGTAAAAGGATAGTGGAGCAATAGTAGATATTGTAGTAGATTCATATCAGCCTTTAATATCAGATAAACAGTAGAATTAAAATACACTTATGTGACATGTATTTGCAGTGAGGTAATCCATGAACATTTACTAATCTTTCAGTACTCAACGTACATGAACGAATCTATAACATTGCAGTTCAATTCAATTGCGAAACATGATTTCCTGATATGGCACAAGCACGCGATCTAACATGAGTATTTCAATTTCCAGTTACATTCTCAAATAATGTAAGCGTAGAACTTGAGCTTTGTGGAAGAATGTAAATACATATTAGGTGAGTTTATTTTTACACATCACAAAGCAATGCAGTATCAACAAATGGATGACGTTTCGAGAATAAATTTTTGTCGGTGTTTCGTTGGCATTTTCCCTAATTTCAGAGTAAGCGTTGAATTTTTGAGATTTCACGTGTGCGGTGCTGAACTGTTAAACCAAGCTTCAGTTTTTGACCTCACCTAACTAATTCACTTCTGAAAACTGTGACCTTGTGTTACCCCAACGATTTGTGATTACATGCAAGTGAATCCAGTGCAATGGCTGAGCTTTTTCCTAGGTTATGTAACTTAGCAGGGTTATTTGTTTTAGTTTGAGATAAATTTATGTGTTCCGATAATCTAGTTGACCCAGACTGACTTGTCTGAACAGTGTAATTGACCTCATAGTCAATACATTGCATTTAGTAAATTATTTTCATTAACTGGGACTATTGGGTCTTCAAGGCAACAAAGTTTGTCGCTTAGAAAGTGAGTTAGTTTATTGGGAATCTTGCGTGAGGCCTTTGACGTTCATTCTTTATACGGCGGTAATACGAAGGTTTTGAATTATATATCATTTTCATGGTTTTTATTGCTGATCTTAGTTTTTCTATGGTTCTTCATATGTTTTTGAATAAATTCTGTTGGGTAGTTATTCACTGGTAATACTTCCTTTATTCGTTTGATTTCATTGCTTAAATCGTCTGGCTTTCTGTTTAGTCTCTTGGCCCCCTAAACTTCACAGATTATGGATGGGATGAATTAAAGTCTGAGTATTTATTAGAGTATGTCACTTCCTTAAAAATGCTGATATGTAACCACCCACTACCTTGTTTTCGTTTTATTCTACAGTCAAACATGGCCAACTCACCCTGTTGGTTTTCTTACTTAAAAAATAATTGCATTCCATTGACTACTGAAGGATCCATTGTTAAATCGCTGTCACATGCAAAGCGCGGTTTCCCCACCCTACGTATACAAGTCCACACATGTAAATTATACGAAGATATTGGAAGTGACGTTTGCAATGAAATGATATAATCATCTTGAAAAACCACGGATACCCTTATTACTCTAATCAATTCATCATTTCAATGTTACTCACAGTGAGAGTGATAATTTGTTCATCACATATGAAGCACATTTCATGATGACAAGTAAAGCATATCATGTGGTAAAATCCAAAGTACTCAGATGAGGAATATTGATGTGGCTAATTCAGGCTGTCCAGGTTATATCATGGCTTTAGTAGATGAACATATTACACTTAATGAGGAGTGTGGAGAAGTCATTCACTCTGTCCTACTGCATACTTCATGTCATCTTCATTATGATTTCACTGAACTCCAAATTAAATTATGTGCTGAAGATGTCGCCACGTAGGTAAATAAAAGCTTCGTCATTAAACCATCCAACTTTGAAATATCTCACATTCCATGAAGAAGGGTCTCACTCTCATATGTCGGAAAAACAACTTTTTGGCCTATTCGTGAAGATGCTACACCGGTGAATATCATTCTCTATACGCTTTATACAACATTCCTCATGGTTAGTTCATGAAGGGAATGTAGTGATTCGTTCAAACGAATCCAATGACAGTGAAATTGAATACATTTTGCACCTACATGATTAAATCACATTGGATAAGGTTCCCTGTAGGCAGGTGTTGAAGATTCATGATAATGGTACTAAATATAATGGCTTCACTTGATATAGTTCTGATAAGGCTTTAGAATAAAAAGAATACTTTGCATGAATAAACAGAGCGGCAAATCAAAAATTATGAAATATTTATGTATTCCCATGGTAATTGCGTTATTGATGTCCTTGCAAAATTAAGTTATTCTCCTAAATAAATGTGATGCTTGTGAGCCACTCTGATCTATTTGTTAATGAATGAAACGATAGACGTAAAACATCTCACACCCATGAATACTGTACAGTATGAATTCACACTAACCAATTATACTACTTATGAGTAGTTCGATGGTCATTCAGTATTTACATGAAATTTCTAGTCATTTATTATTGAAACTGTACGGAAATAGAGTCTTCTAGAGTGGTTACGAAAGCACTAAGTAGGTGGTTTCATCGCAAATTTCAATATGCAACATAAGACACATGACAGTTAAATGGTAAATGAACACTTGGTTGTGTATATCAGTGACCAAATAACCACCATATTCATGTTCACCCATGGAGGTTATTAACCACAACGAAAAGCTACAAAAATCTCATTAGAAAGGTGAAAGTCAATTTTAACAACACCAGTTTTTGATAAAGTTACACTTGTTTGACGCTTCTGCAGAGAAGCAATATAGATATAACTGAACAAGCCTAACAAAGGCGTTACAATTCATAAAACGCCCTTATGAAGGAAGTGAAAGACAATTCAGCAGGTATACAAGCAATCAATAAAACGTATGAACTTTCTAGAAATCAGATAATACGTAACAACCTGAATACTGTGAATGACAAGAAGATGCAGGAAATTTATCAGCGTCAAACACAATGTAAACATTACGTATTCCTGACCTTACTTATGATTTCATCGAAAGAAGACCTATTGGCTGACCGTGTATCAGAATAAGAAGTCAAACGTATTACTGAGGTGGATTTTACTTATTATTCTACCTCTCATTATTATTTTTCTTGATTCATTTTAAATTATGATTTATCTCTAGCATTATCTTAACGTAATTAAACATTTTTCTTAATGTTATTATAACTAATACTATTTACATCAGTCTGTATGCAACTCTTGATATATTGTCTAATGACTAGTTATTTATCTAAGTGATGTAATTGAAGCGTATTGCATTTCATCTGCATTTTGATCTCTCATAATCCCTCTCCACTTACCTATTTGAACATGACTTGTGAAACACTCACACGTGACTTCCTGCATGACTAATTCAATGAGGTCTTATATCTCCCAATGTATAAATATATATAAATTCGTGGGTGTAGAGTATTCAACTGACGAATTCCACCGAAATTTGATGAATCCATTGAATCCTAAATCATTAACCTGCTTGGTTGCTTGTTCTCAATGAAGTATTTGTCTGTCATCGCCGGACTTCATTGCTCAGATCAACATTTTACTGGTTAGTTTTCGTGTACCTGAGAAGAGAACTGTCAGCCATGTCCAGCATCTAAAATTCAGAAAACAAAACACAATATGCCTTGTTGAAATGTCTCCCTGGCGTGCAATTGTTGTGGAAATTTGAAAATTTCGTCAGCACTAAACATACACAGGCTAGCGTCAAATCGATGATTTCACGTTGTTCACAAACCTGAGATTAAATCTGGGGGCTAGACATGGTCAAGAAGTCATGAGTGAAGATATATGCGCTCTTGCTGGGGAATTCACATCTCTCAATAAAAATTTCAAGTGGTGTTTCATTTTTATGCTGCAGCAATCCTTCTACAATCTTCGTGGTATGGATTGTTTAGCTTCAACTTGTTTCAATCGAACAAACGTTGAACTATACTTTGATATGATTTGACGGCATAAAGCTATCGATTAATGTTCAGTATATATTTGTACTACACAGCAGTAGTTTTGAGGCAGCTAGACATGTGTGAAATCGTGGAAAAATAGGATCTTCTAGAGAGGTTAGTAAAGTACTAAATATCCAGTTTCATAGGGAAATTGAATATACAGCACGAGACACTTGGAAGCTACATGACCTGATAACAGATTGATTTTCTCATTAATAATTTTATTTCATCTTCTCAGGTATCTGAGTAAGCAAAATGACGCTTCGTTCAAGTAAACACTCGATTGTTACGAATCGAAACTTAAAGCGACGAAAATCTCATATAGGAGGTGAGAAGCAGTTTTACAATAGTGCTTCTGAATAAACAATACACTTATGAAATCATTTTTCAAAGAAGATAAATGTGTTCTATCTTTCTCACTTCGTTAATATAATTCCATTATTTTCCATAGCTTGACTTGATTGGTAGTAGTATTTTCCATGTTTCCGGTATGAATTATGAATCATTCGTATTGCACATGTTGGGTGCAAACTTGATGAACAAGAATTCAGTAATCCACCTATCTTTCAACCTACTTATATTACTTCTTAAATTTTCAACCATCTCACATCCTATTATGTGGTTGTGTGTTAATGCATGCAGTGCAAAACATGAGAATATGGGTAAGGAACTAAAGTTTGATCCCGCAAAGATAAGAAATTTAGAGAAAAAGGTTTTGAAAGGATTAAAATTCGATGAAGTAATATAAGTAGGTTGAGAGAGAGGTGGATTAGTGAACTTTTGTTCATCGAGTCTTCACCTGACACGTGCAACACGAATGACTATTTACTCATATCAGAAAAAAAAAGAAAATACTACCACCAATCAAGTAAAGCCACGAAAAATAATGGAATTATAGCAGCGAAGATTAATTACTCATCATTCAAAGAAATGAGGATGCATTTCTAGTTAAACGCATTGTTTTGTTGACGGATAGTTGCATCATCTCTCTTCAGGCTGTCAGGAATACTGAACTCAATATCCCCACATATATATAAACATTAGCGAAACTCTGCTATCTGACACCACGATGGTCAAAGTAATTCTAAATTACATATAACTGATCACGGCTGAAGATACAAAACCAATCCCAAATACATGAATTCCTCTCTAGTAGCATTATGATGCCCTTCTAAAATTCTTCAGATAATTTCAGAAAGAACTACTTGACAGACAACTGGACAACTCAGAACATACTGTGCACAGCGTTTTAACATTTAAATATATACGTTTTACCTCAGAGATATTACCAAATTCGTGTGGTAAGCTCCATTCTGTACATTCTTTCAAAAAGTTGTAATGATATTTCATAGACCAGTTCTTGCTATCGAACATCACTTACCTATGTGCTACATTAACCGCTAAGTTATGAAGGCATTCATAGTTACCCGGCATAATATCGTTCGTGACATCGCAATATCTCATGAAGCCTCTCAAATACATTTCCTGTAAATCATAAGAGTCTTCGCGATTATTTATGAGGTGAAAAACAGAAAATTGATTAACATCCTCTACATTTGCAAGCTAAACTGATTTTAAAATTATTTCTTTTGTGATATCAATTTTAATTATGCAAAACAGGTTTATAAATGAGAATTTAAAGAATTCATCAAATTTTGGTAAGACTATCCAACTGATTACTCTGCATGCAGCTACGTATTGAACATATCCAATTTCATTTCAACGGGTGCCTATTCTGTCAAGTTAGTGTTGTTGCAATGGAAAACCCTGCGGGAACGCCATTTCCAGATTTATTATAATCAGACCTAGACAATGAAAATCTTATTTATCAAATTCAAATTATATCATCATAATCTTGGCTTCACAATAGCACACAATTTGGTTCGTACTAATACATTCCCTGATGTTTCCTTTCCGAAAGGACTGATGTCACAATGGGATGAATTATGTTGAGGAGATCTTCAAGTAAGAGATATCACATACATTTTGTGAATTTCGTTCCAATTCAACTTAAAACGAACATTTTCAAAAGAAGATGTTCAGACAGGGCGAATAAATGTGAAATGATGACTCTGAAGTATTTTTTCATCTAAGAATCGATAAAGGCTCTAAAGAAAACATCGTTAGTGAAACTATTCAGATAGTAATGAAGAAGGCTCAATGTACCAGGTTCACAATAAAGGTCATTGTGTACGAGAAGCAGTCAAATGAAGACTTGATACAGCTATCAGGAGAAGTTATTCTTCTGAGAAAATTGTGTTCCTAAACAGCATCAAGTGAGCTTCAATAATCTAGGAAAGATTGAATAATGCATAAAGGATATTCCTTTCGATAACCTAATCATCAGGTTTTATAGTTACATATCCATCCATGACAATGAAAGAATGATTATTATTGACATCAGTAGTTTGTTAAGAGCAATATCGCATCACTTGTATCCGAATTCCACAAGTTATTTGCAAATAGTCTGTTAACAGACTGAAGTCCAAACTATACGTATGTAGTAACATGTAATTCCACACTAGATAAGTTTGTTTTATATGTGCAACTGGGATTCACTATTATCAATCGGTTGACGCTTAGATTATAAATTACTCCTCATAAGTAATCATATTAGTTCGGGGTAGTAAGATACATGTGTTGTGCGTGACAGTGTGTAAATTAACAACTGCGCCTAAGTAAGAAAACAAAAGGTTAGTTAATGCAAGTGTAACAATGAGGGGTATGGAAATAAATATGTACAGGATAGAGAGAATTAATAAGTCCTTTATGACCTTGTGGATTCCACAGCAACTGAAGGCAGTAACTGTGGCGCTCAGGAACACCTAACAGTGTGCTAAACAAAGATTTAGTAAGAACCATTATCAGTTCGATATTAGACCACCTGGTCTGATCCGGTAATAAAGGTAGCATTGAAGGATATTTCTGTACCATCGATTCGGAACCACAAAATTTGCAAAAGCATCTAGGTAACGAATTCTCCAGACGTCAGAGGCTATTGCCATTCGCTTGAGACAACCGTTGCTCTCTGTGCAGAAGAAACAGTTCCAACCACCGTCGTCATTGCATTGGCATTAACTAACTTTTGTTTTGCTTTGTAAAGGTAAATGTTAACCCACAAACTGACTCACATCCGACGCCATTAATTATTCTAACCCCGTCCTTAGCATGAGCATTCATCCATTTAACGCTTGTGATCAATATGAATAGAATTCAATATGAACACTGTTCATCAGATTTCAGTAATATACATTCATTGCCATTCCTAATCAGTTACATCTAATTCATTTCATCTATTCCTCAATACCCAAGCGTTTACTGACTTTAAGCGCAACCTACTTCTAAGTAGTATAAACAGTGGAAGATAATAAATAAGGCTGGACATTCTGCGGACAGTATCATTACACTCATTTAGATTTTCACGGTGATCAAGTTGATCCTAACCACAACTGCTTTAACGCAGAAAGTCAACTGTTTGTTTATAGAGTTTGACGAGTCTCGAAGATGCGCGTTTCAAAGAAAAAGAATCTGTGTAGAATATTTTCATCATAATGAAAGCACAGACAGTAAAATATGGCGCTCAAACCAGCAGGGAGATATGAAAATGGAGATATGGTGTGACCTCCTTATGCCTACTAAATGAAGCATGAATATATATATTTAACATTGTGAATAATACTGCAATACACACTCAATGACCTTATTTATATAAGGTAAGGTAGTCCCAAGCATACCAATTTCAGGGAATACTGAAAAATCCTTAGTCGTCTTAAGACGGTTAATTTATATGTCAGGATTTATCAGCCAATTCTTTCGTCAAAAGTACGTTTGCTCAACTCAACGACGCATTGACATGAATGATGCAAATAACAGGGTCGAAAATAAACCGTATATGTTAGAGCTAATATGAGGATGGATAATAGGCACCGTTGCATAATATAGTCCCACACTGGATAAGATTATCTGATATGTATAACCGACTAACATAGAGAAGCATTTAATTCTCAGTGTCAAGGTGGAAAGTTGTGTGTAGACTGATTTGGTTTCACTGTATCTAATGTGCTCAAAACGTCAACCAGTTATTTATAAAGTGTTGCTTGTTTGAAATGAACTGACCTGACATAGAATCACAGTGTTCACAAATTGAGTCAGTCACTACCTGTGAATATCATCATAGTCGGTTTGCCAAATGCATACTTTCATTAATATCTCTCAATGCAACTTCAAGATCATTCATCAAGAACTAAATGAAAACATTGATTGCTGTCTAACAGACACTTTTGAGCTGAATGCCGTGAGATACCTTCACAGTTTACTTGAAAATCAAGAGCCATAGTTCCATTATTTCTCTAAAAGAAGGCTAATACAGAATAGCTTGACACTAGAGGAATGAGAAGTCAAAGCACGCTAGAAAAACTACACACGACGTGTCACACAAGATAATAACTAAAAATTGCATCTCACTTTATTTATAACAGCTTGAATCCACACCATACTTTTGGTACAGTTATGGAATTTTAAGCATGCGATATCGGTAGACGAAATTTTGCAGGCTGACCATCGTAACCAGGTGTGCGCCGGCGGGTAATCGAACCCTGGACCATATGTACGTTAGACGAGAGTACCAAACACAGTGTCACCGACGCCCTTTGTGGATAAATCGCTAGTAATCGTAGAATTAAATATTAATTCAGTAAATACCGAAAGTATGGAACCTGCTATAGTAATTACCGTCAAATGAAAGAAGAGCTTGTGCATAAATAATACCACACAACCTAATGATCTAAAATGTGTCCTCTACCATCTCTTGCTAATAATATGCAGCACTTAGTGGTTTGATAAAGTGAAATTACATCATGGTCATTAAAGAAGACGGAGAAGCACCAGTTCTGATGAACAGAACTGATTATGAAAAACACCTGTTTAACATTTACCTGATTTACCCTAATTACCCACTGAATAACATAAGTCCGCTGAAGAAAATAAAGTGAAATTCGACGCCATTAAATATTTTAAACATGCAAAATGCAAAAGCTGATTAAGATTTCCAAGGTTCAACAAATTATACTAGGCAAGGCTTAATTAAAAATTTACCGAACATCTTACTGCATAGACTCACTAAAAAAATAATAGTTTCATTTGAAAATATTATTTTCTATGTTACAACACGTGCACGGGATGTCATTCAATTGGTCAGTTTCCTCTATTATTCCATTCCGCACATCGAATCGGAGTGTGCAATGCTATGATAGGCGGAAAACATTTTCACGGATTTCACTTCTCAAGACGATAATAAATTCGCATTTGACAATACATTATCAAAAGATCCAGAAGAAAACAGTCATGATGAAACGTAATTCAATCAATAAAAGTTGCCTAAATTACCATGATAAGGAGAATGAATGAAGGTTTGCAGATATATTAAAATATAGACAAGACGGATGATATTTTGCGATGGAATTCATCAGAAAGTTGGATGCAGGTAATAAAAAGCGTTGATGCACAAATTGACATTTCAATCACTCACCCTCACAAAGTGCAAGTTAATCGTCGTTCAAAGTTTCAGACAATGGGATTATTGACAAGAGTTAGTCAGTTTCTGCAGATCGTATTTGTAATCAAAGGATAAATGTACCAAAATTACTGAAGGATTTGAAGGAAACATTTATTCATACTGAATGCATATGTCACCTCATTGTTATCGTGCTATCAGTGAACTGATGCGTCACCTCGAAAATACGAGAGTCGATACAGTTGGAAGAGAATAAATGAAAACATAAATATCTGTGAAATATGATAAGTATAAATTGATGGAACAAATATCCAAAGCAAATTCCCAATGACATCATATGCAGTTCATATACACGTTGTTTCACCTTGTCAATTGAAACTTCATCCTCATCCCTCCAACACTGAAATTTCGCAAATTCTACGACAGAAAGAAAGTGCAAGAAGTGGTCGTTGCACAAGAATGTGTTGTAGACAGTTAATTACACGTCCGATTATATAATTACTTCACATTTAACGTGGAGACGATTGCTGATTCATTTGTAATGAGATGGAAAATTGAAAAGTCGAACACTGTCATCAAGATAACTAGGCAGTTTTGAATATGAAACATGAAAACTGACAACAGTCTCATTGATATAATACGCATAGGACTTTCAATTTAGATTAGGTAAAGCGAGAAATTGTCTTCACACACAAAATAAGGCCTAATTTTTACAGCCGGAGAATATTTCAGTATACGCCCTTCTCTAATTGTGAATGTTTTGTGGATGATCTGTTTGCTTCATTACCGTTAAATGCAAGGAGCAATCACTCCACCCTACAAATGCGTGTCCACACATGTAAGCGGGCATGTGATATTGAACATGATGTGTGAAATGAAAGGACATATTAAGAGCGGATTATCAGAGATGATAAACTCGCCTATTTAACTTACAATCAATTCTAGACTCTTTTCATTTTATAATAATACATAACCTGTCTTCATGTGTGTCACCAGTCAATCAGTGATCTACTGTTAGCCATCTTCCAAAACGTATCGAAAACTCTTCTAAATTAGTTGCGAATATCTACTTCCTCTTCCTGCAATTTGTAGGTGAGATTATGTATGCGTGAATGTATATGCATGTGCTTATTACTCATTCACGTGTAAATGGAAAAATGAAAATTCCCGTACAATCAACGGGATCATAGTTTATCTAGGATTATGAAAGAGACGATAATTTGATAGAAGTTTAATGGCAGAAAAAATTTGGCCTTATAATGCCACTGTACATAAAATGTGGCCGAATGTTTATATCTTGAGAATATTCAAGTAAACGCCAGTCTGTACCTTTTGTGTATTGTGGCTGATGTGTTAGCTAAATCGCCGTTATGTACGAATAGCTATTACCCCACCGCACAAATTCATATCTACTAAATTGAGTTGGGATATGATGTCGAAGGTAACGTGGCATCGGTTGTTACTAATTTGTGATAACTTCATTGATTCTGCTAGATGAAAACTGCCTTACCACCACTGGATTACTTAATGCTGGTGGCGTCTATTTTATGGATTGATGCCTTCGCTGTGGACTGTTAAGGTGATTCCACCGAAGATAAACTGAATTTTACATCCATAAATATTCAACTCAAAATAGCGTGAATGTGGTTATTTATCTCACGTTTGGTTAGCAACCGTTCATCCAGTGAACCCAAATGAAACACAGACAACATAATCATACACAACAGTGCACTTGAAAATGAGATTGAAATTACACAGGCGGCTTATGATTAGACAGTAACTCCTTTCATCTCACACGCTACATTCGATATCATATGCCAACTGAAGTGAGTAGACAGGCATTTGTAAGGTGGAGTGATTGCTATTTGTACGTAACGGCGACTTAGCTAACACATCAGTATTATTATTGTTCCCTTGGGTTCCTAGTGGGACAAAGGGCTTCAACTGCACGTCTCCACGTGTTTCTGCCTTCTGCTATACTTTTCAACTGCATCCATGTTAGTCCATACTGTTTCAGCTCCTCTTCACATCATATCCCAACTCAATTTAGTAGATATGAATTTGTGCGGTGGGGTAATAGCTATTCGTACATAACGGCGATTTAGCTAACACATCAGCCACAATACACAAAAGGTACAGACTGGCGTTTACTTGAATATTCTCAAGATATAAACATTCGGCCACATTTTATGTACAGTGGCATTATAAGGCCAAATTTTTTCTGCCATTAAACTTCTATCAAATTATCGTCTCTTTCATAATCCTAGATAAACTATGATCCCGTTGATTGTACGGGAATTTTCATTTTTCCATTTACACGTGAATGAGTAATAAGCACATGCATATACATTCACGCATACATAATCTCACCTACAAATTGCAGGAAGAGGAAGTAGATATTCGCAACTAATTTAGAAGAGTTTTCGATACGTTTTGGAAGATGGCTAACAGTAGATCACTGATTGACTGGTGACACACATGAAGACAGGTTATGTATTATTATAAAATGAAAAGAGTCTAGAATTGATTGTAAGTTAAATAGGCGAGTTTATCATCTCTGATAATCCGCTCTTAATATGTCCTTTCATTTCACACATCATGTTCAATATCACATGCCCGCTTACATGTGTGGACACGCATTTGTAGGGTGGAGTGATTGCTCCTTGCATTTAACGGTAATGAAGCAAACAGATCATCCACAAAACATTCACAATTAGAGAAGGGCGTATACTGAAATATTCTCCGGCTGTAAAAATTAGGCCTTATTTTGTGTGTGAAGACAATTTCTCGCTTTACCTAATCTAAATTGAAAGTCCTATGCGTATTATATCAATGAGACTGTTGTCAGTTTTCATGTTTCATATTCAAAACTGCCTAGTTATCTTGATGACAGTGTTCGACTTTTCAATTTTCCATCTCATTACAAATGAATCAGCAATCGTCTCCACGTTAAATGTGAAGTAATTATATAATCGGACGTGTAATTAACTGTCTACAACACATTCTTGTGCAACGACCACTTCTTGCACTTTCTTTCTGTCGTAGAATTTGCGAAATTTCAGTGTTGGAGGGATGAGGATGAAGTTTCAATTGACAAGGTGAAACAACGTGTATATGAACTGCATATGATGTCATTGGGAATTTGCTTTGGATATTTGTTCCATCAATTTATACTTATCATATTTCACAGATATTTATGTTTTCATTTATTCTCTTCCAACTGTATCGACTCTCGTATTTTCGAGGTGACGCATCAGTTCACTGATAGCACGATAACAATGAGGTGACATATGCATTCAGTATGAATAAATGTTTCCTTCAAATCCTTCAGTAATTTTGGTACATTTATCCTTTGATTACAAATACGATCTGCAGAAACTGACTAACTCTTGTCAATAATCCCATTGTCTGAAACTTTGAACGACGATTAACTTGCACTTTGTGAGGGTGAGTGATTGAAATGTCAATTTGTGCATCAACGCTTTTTATTACCTGCATCCAACTTTCTGATGAATTCCATCGCAAAATATCATCCGTCTTGTCTATATTTTAATATATCTGCAAACCTTCATTCATTCTCCTTATCATGGTAATTTAGGCAACTTTTATTGATTGAATTACGTTTCATCATGACTGTTTTCTTCTGGATCTTTTGATAATGTATTGTCAAATGCGAATTTATTATCGTCTTGAGAAGTGAAATCCGTGAAAATGTTTTCCGCCTATCATAGCATTGCACACTCCGATTCGATGTGCGGAATGGAATAATAGAGGAAACTGACCAATTGAATGACATCCCGTGCACGTGTTGTAACATAGAAAATAATATTTTCAAATGAAACTATTATTTTTTTAGTGAGTCTATGCAGTAAGATGTTCGGTAAATTTTTAATTAAGCCTTGCCTAGTATAATTTGTTGAACCTTGGAAATCTTAATCAGCTTTTGCATTTTGCATGTTTAAAATATTTAATGGCGTCGAATTTCACTTTATTTTCTTCAGCGGACTTATGTTATTCAGTGGGTAATTAGGGTAAATCAGGTAAATGTTAAACAGGTGTTTTTCATAATCAGTTCTGTTCATCAGAACTGGTGCTTCTCCGTCTTCTTTAATGACCATGATGTAATTTCACTTTATCAAACCACTAAGTGCTGCATATTATTAGCAAGAGATGGTAGAGGACACATTTTAGATCATTAGGTTGTGTGGTATTATTTATGCACAAGCTCTTCTTTCATTTGACGGTAATTACTATAGCAGGTTCCATACTTTCGGTATTTACTGAATTAATATTTAATTCTACGATTACTAGCGATTTATCCACAAAGGGCGTCGGTGACACTGTGTTTGGTACTCTCGTCTAACGTACATATGGTCCAGGGTTCGATTACCCGCCGGCGCACACCTGGTTACGATGGTCAGCCTGCAAAATTTCGTCTACCGATATCGCATGCTTAAAATTCCATAACTGTACCAAAAGTATGGTGTGGATTCAAGCTGTTATAAATAAAGTGAGATGCAATTTTTAGTTATTATCTTGTGTGACACGTCGTGTGTAGTTTTTCTAGCGTGCTTTGACTTCTCATTCCTCTAGTGTCAAGCTATTCTGTATTAGCCTTCTTTTAGAGAAATAATGGAACTATGGCTCTTGATTTTCAAGTAAACTGTGAAGGTATCTCACGGCATTCAGCTCAAAAGTGTCTGTTAGACAGCAATCAATGTTTTCATTTAGTTCTTGATGAATGATCTTGAAGTTGCATTGAGAGATATTAATGAAAGTATGCATTTGGCAAACCGACTATGATGATATTCACAGGTAGTGACTGACTCAATTTGTGAACACTGTGATTCTATGTCAGGTCAGTTCATTTCAAACAAGCAACACTTTATAAATAACTGGTTGACGTTTTGAGCACATTAGATACAGTGAAACCAAATCAGTCTACACACAACTTTCCACCTTGACACTGAGAATTAAATGCTTCTCTATGTTAGTCGGTTATACATATCAGATAATCTTATCCAGTGTGGGACTATATTATGCAACGGTGCCTATTATCCATCCTCATATTAGCTCTAACATATACGGTTTATTTTCGACCCTGTTATTTGCATCATTCATGTCAATGCGTCGTTGAGTTGAGCAAACGTACTTTTGACGAAAGAATTGGCTGATAAATCCTGACATATAAATTAACCGTCTTAAGACGACTAAGGATTTTTCAGTATTCCCTGAAATTGGTATGCTTGGGACTACCTTACCTTATATAAATAAGGTCATTGAGTGTGTATTGCAGTATTATTCACAATGTTAAATATATATATTCATGCTTCATTTAGTAGGCATAAGGAGGTCACACCATATCTCCATTTTGATATCTCCCTGCTGGTTTGAGCGCCATATTTTACTGTCTGTGCTTTCATTATGATGAAAATATTCTACACAGATTCTTTTTCTTTGAAACGCGCATCTTCGAGACTCGTCAAACTCTATAAACAAACAGTTGACTTTCTGCGTTAAAGCAGTTGTGGTTAGGATCAACTTGATCACCGTGAAAATCTAAATGAGTGTAATGATACTGTCCGCAGAATGTCCAGCCTTATTTATTATCTTCCACTGTTTATACTACTTAGAAGTAGGTTGCGCTTAAAGTCAGTAAACGCTTGGGTATTGAGGAATAGATGAAATGAATTAGATGTAACTGATTAGGAATGGCAATGAATGTATATTACTGAAATCTGATGAACAGTGTTCATATTGAATTCTATTCATATTGATCACAAGCGTTAAATGGATGAATGCTCATGCTAAGGACGGGGTTAGAATAATTAATGGCGTCGGATGTGAGTCAGTTTGTGGGTTAACATTTACCTTTACAAAGCAAAACAAAAGTTAGTTAATGCCAATGCAATGACGACGGTGGTTGGAACTGTTTCTTCTGCACAGAGAGCAACGGTTGTCTCAAGCGAATGGCAATAGCCTCTGACGTCTGGAGAATTCGTTACCTAGATGCTTTTGCAAATTTTGTGGTTCCGAATCGATGGTACAGAAATATCCTTCAATGCTACCTTTATTACCGGATCAGACCAGGTGGTCTAATATCGAACTGATAATGGTTCTTACTAAATCTTTGTTTAGCACACTGTTAGGTGTTCCTGAGCGCCACAGTTACTGCCTTCAGTTGCTGTGGAATCCACAAGGTCATAAAGGACTTATTAATTCTCTCTATCCTGTACATATTTATTTCCATACCCCTCATTGTTACACTTGCATTAACTAACCTTTTGTTTTCTTACTTAGGCGCAGTTGTTAATTTACACACTGTCACGCACAACACATGTATCTTACTACCCCGAACTAATATGATTACTTATGAGGAGTAATTTATAATCTAAGCGTCAACCGATTGATAATAGTGAATCCCAGTTGCACATATAAAACAAACTTATCTAGTGTGGAATTACATGTTACTACATACGTATAGTTTGGACTTCAGTCTGTTAACAGACTATTTGCAAATAACTTGTGGAATTCGGATACAAGTGATGCGATATTGCTCTTAACAAACTACTGATGTCAATAATAATCATTCTTTCATTGTCATGGATGGATATGTAACTATAAAACCTGATGATTAGGTTATCGAAAGGAATATCCTTTATGCATTATTCAATCTTTCCTAGATTATTGAAGCTCACTTGATGCTGTTTAGGAACACAATTTTCTCAGAAGAATAACTTCTCCTGATAGCTGTATCAAGTCTTCATTTGACTGCTTCTCGTACACAACGACCTTTATTGTGAACCTGGTACATTGAGCCTTCTTCATTACTATCTGAATAGTTTCACTAACGATGTTTTCTTTAGAGCCTTTATCGATTCTTAGATGAAAAAATACTTCAGAGTCATCATTTCACATTTATTCGCCCTGTCTGAACATCTTCTTTTGAAAATGTTCGTTTTAAGTTGAATTCGAACGAAATTCACAAAATGTATGTGATATCTCTTACTTGAAGATCTCCTCAACATAATTCATCCCATTGTGACATCAGTCCTTTCGGAAAGGAAACATCAGGGAATGTATTAGTACGAACCAAATTGTGTGCTATTGTGAAGCCAAGATTATGATGATATAATTTGAATTTGATAAATAAGATTTTCATTGTCTAGGTCTGATTATAATAAATCTGGAAATGGCGTTCCCGCAGGGTTTTCCATTGCAACAACACTAACTTGACAGAATAGGCACCCGTTGAAATGAAATTGGATATGTTCAATACGTAGCTGCATGCAGAGTAATCAGTTGGATAGTCTTACCAAAATTTGATGAATTCTTTAAATTCTCATTTATAAACCTGTTTTGCATAATTAAAATTGATATCACAAAAGAAATAATTTTAAAATCAGTTTAGCTTGCAAATGTAGAGGATGTTAATCAATTTTCTGTTTTTCACCTCATAAATAATCGCGAAGACTCTTATGATTTACAGGAAATGTATTTGAGAGGCTTCATGAGATATTGCGATGTCACGAACGATATTATGCCGGGTAACTATGAATGCCTTCATAACTTAGCGGTTAATGTAGCACATAGGTAAGTGATGTTCGATAGCAAGAACTGGTCTATGAAATATCATTACAACTTTTTGAAAGAATGTACAGAATGGAGCTTACCACACGAATTTGGTAATATCTCTGAGGTAAAACGTATATATTTAAATGTTAAAACGCTGTGCACAGTATGTTCTGAGTTGTCCAGTTGTCTGTCAAGTAGTTCTTTCTGAAATTATCTGAAGAATTTTAGAAGGGCATCATAATGCTACTAGAGAGGAATTCATGTATTTGGGATTGGTTTTGTATCTTCAGCCGTGATCAGTTATATGTAATTTAGAATTACTTTGACCATCGTGGTGTCAGATAGCAGAGTTTCGCTAATGTTTATATATATGTGGGGATATTGAGTTCAGTATTCCTGACAGCCTGAAGAGAGATGATGCAACTATCCGTCAACAAAACAATGCGTTTAACTAGAAATGCATCCTCATTTCTTTGAATGATGAGTAATTAATCTTCGCTGCTATAATTCCATTATTTTTCGTGGCTTTACTTGATTGGTGGTAGTATTTTCTTTTTTTTTCTGATATGAGTAAATAGTCATTCGTGTTGCACGTGTCGGGTGAAGACTCGATGAACAAAAGTTCACTAATCCACCTCTCTCTCAACCTACTTATATTACTTCATCGAATTTTAATCCTTTCAAAACCTTTTTCTCTAAATTTCTTATCTTTGCGGGATCAAACTTTAGTTCCTTACCCATATTCTCATGTTTTGCACTGCATGCATTAACACACAACCACATAATAGGATGTGAGATGGTTGAAAATTTAAGAAGTAATATAAGTAGGTTGAAAGATAGGTGGATTACTGAATTCTTGTTCATCAAGTTTGCACCCAACATGTGCAATACGAATGATTCATAATTCATACCGGAAACATGGAAAATACTACTACCAATCAAGTCAAGCTATGGAAAATAATGGAATTATATTAACGAAGTGAGAAAGATAGAACACATTTATCTTCTTTGAAAAATGATTTCATAAGTGTATTGTTTATTCAGAAGCACTATTGTAAAACTGCTTCTCACCTCCTATATGAGATTTTCGTCGCTTTAAGTTTCGATTCGTAACAATCGAGTGTTTACTTGAACGAAGCGTCATTTTGCTTACTCAGATACCTGAGAAGATGAAATAAAATTATTAATGAGAAAATCAATCTGTTATCAGGTCATGTAGCTTCCAAGTGTCTCGTGCTGTATATTCAATTTCCCTATGAAACTGGATATTTAGTACTTTACTAACCTCTCTAGAAGATCCTATTTTTCCACGATTTCACACATGTCTAGCTGCCTCAAAACTACTGCTGTGTAGTACAAATATATACTGAACATTAATCGATAGCTTTATGCCGTCAAATCATATCAAAGTATAGTTCAACGTTTGTTCGATTGAAACAAGTTGAAGCTAAACAATCCATACCACGAAGATTGTAGAAGGATTGCTGCAGCATAAAAATGAAACACCACTTGAAATTTTTATTGAGAGATGTGAATTCCCCAGCAAGAGCGCATATATCTTCACTCATGACTTCTTGACCATGTCTAGCCCCCAGATTTAATCTCAGGTTTGTGAACAACGTGAAATCATCGATTTGACGCTAGCCTGTGTATGTTTAGTGCTGACGAAATTTTCAAATTTCCACAACAATTGCACGCCAGGGAGACATTTCAACAAGGCATATTGTGTTTTGTTTTCTGAATTTTAGATGCTGGACATGGCTGACAGTTCTCTTCTCAGGTACACGAAAACTAACCAGTAAAATGTTGATCTGAGCAATGAAGTCCGGCGATGACAGACAAATACTTCATTGAGAACAAGCAACCAAGCAGGTTAATGATTTAGGATTCAATGGATTCATCAAATTTCGGTGGAACTCGTCAGTTGAATACTCTACACCCACGAATTTATATATATATATATACTTGACATTACATTGGGAGATATAAGACTGAAAAGTAAATAAACTGCATTGAATTAGTCATGCAAGAGGACAAGTGCGAATGCATTTCAGGTCATGTTCAAATAGATATGGGAAGAGGGAGTATGGGAGATCAAAATTAAGATAAAATTCATTACTATTCGATTACATCACTTCGATAAACAATTAATCATTAGAGAATATATCAAGAATTGCAAACAGAGTAATATCAGGAGTAGGAGTTTGTAACAACAATTGCAATAGTAATGTTGAAGTGAGTTAAGATATTGCAACTGATGAAGGATAATTTGAAATGAATCAAGAATTATAATAAAAAGAGGTAGAATAATAAGTAAAATCTACCATGGTAATACGTTTGACTTCTTATTCTGATACACGGTCAGTCGATGGGTCTTCTTTCGATGAAAGCATAGGTAAGGTCAACGATAAATAATGTTCTCACTGTGTTTGACGCAGATAGGGCTGCTAAATTTCATGCTCTCCAAAGGCATAAATAATTTCATATCTACAGTGTCAGAATAAATCATTTACCAACTACAGATGCTTTTCACTAAAAACAACCTAACTAAAATAAATTTCCTGAATCTTCATGTCATCCACAGGGTTCAGCTTGTTACTTATTATCTGATTACTAGAAAGTTCATACGATTGATCGATTGCTTGTATCCTCGTTGAATTGTCATTCACTTTTTTTCATAAGAGCGTTTTATGAATTGTGACGCCCTTGTTACGCTTACTCAGTGATACCTATATTGCTTCTCTGCAAAATCGTCAAACAACTGTGTTTTTATCCGAAACTGGTGTTGTTGAAATTGCCTTTCACCTTTCTAACGAGATTTCTGTCACTTTTTGTTGTGGTCAGTAACCTTCATGAGTTAACATGAATATGGTGGTTATTTGGTCACTGATATACACAACCGAGTGTTCACTCACTATGAAACTCTCAGGTGTCTTATGCCGTATACTGAACTTACTTATGAAAGCGCTTACTTAGTATTGTCGTCACCACTCTAGAAGGCTATATTTCCTTACAATTTCGATAATAAATATTTAGAAATTGCATGCAAATAATAAATGACAATCGAACTACTCTTAAGTAGTATAAATAGGTAGTGTGAATTCAAACTGTACAGTATACATAAACATTGTGGAATGTTTGGGATGTCCTATTTTTTTCATTTTATTCATCAACATATGCATCGAAGTGTCTCACAAGCATCATATTTATTCGGGAGAATAACTTGATTTTGCAAAGACTTCAATAATGCAGTTACGATGGGAATGCATACATAATGCATAATTTTTGATTTGGCGCTCCGTGTATTCATGCAAATCACTCTTATGATTCTAAAGCCTTATCAGAAGTATATCGAGTGAAGCCATTGTGAGCTGCCATTAGTTAGAGAACCATTGGAAAACCTGGGAGTACTGGACAGATGTTTCGTCTTCGTTTGAGACTCTTCAGCACCGGGATTCGAACCCAGGACCTTCTGGTTACAAGGCCAGCTCGTAGACCATTAAGCCACTGGGACCCGATCCAATGGCCCGTGAATTCCAACTTCTGCCAATTCACGACATAGCGCGACCGCTAGCCAATGTCTTCGGCGAGTATTTGTCTTCACACCTGACCCGCTGCTCCCTACTGGTCACGACTTCTCACTAGAACCCCAGGTAACTACCTACCTGAATGAGGCAAGCCACTAGTGAGCATCTCATTGATACTCAAGTGTTGGTTTGTAGGGATTTGGTTGATTGGTTACAGGATTTCATCATGAGCTGACATTAGTTAGAGAACCACTGGAAAACCTGGGAGTACTGGACAGCTGTTTCGTCCTAGTTTGGGACTCTTCGGCAGTACGCACTCACCGGGTGGGTTTGAATCCCATTACCATGAAGCTCTAGCACTCGCCTACAGGGAGCCTAATCCAATATGATTTAATCATTAAGGTTCAAAATGTATTCAATTTCTCTGTAATTTGAATAGTTTAAAAGAATCTCTACATGACCTAGATGAACCAATCACGGGGAGTGTTGTAGACAGCGTGTAGAAAATGGTATTCATCGATGTATCATCTTTACGAATATGCCAGAAGTAGTTGTTTTTTCATCATTTGAGAGTGAGACTCTGCTTCATGGAATGTGAGATATTTTAGAGTTTACCTCTGACAATGATTACCTTCACGTTGTATCAAATTGAGCATGATGGAGACGAATTTTTCATCTGGAGGATGACCTCAGTGGAGCTGCTCACTTTGAGTTGGATGGTTTATTGACGAGGCTTTCATTTACCTACCTGACAACATCTTCAGCACATAATTCAATCTGCAGTTCAGTGAAATTATAATGAAGATGAGATGAAATATGCTTCACGAGAGAGTGAATATCTTCTCACTATTCCTTATTAAATGTAATACTTTTATCTACTTAAACGAAGATGTGGCATAGACAAATTGAAATAGCCGCATCAAAATTCTCCATCTGAATACTTTGCATTTTACCACATGATATGCTTTACTTGTCATCATGAAATGTGTTTCATATGTGATGAATAACTTATCACTCTCACTGTGATTAACATTTCCTGTATTAGATGGCACATTTCACATGTTCAGCGTGACCGTAACTGACTGAGAGTTCAATGTTGACGTTCACACGACCCTATTGTTACATCCAACTTCCTGACAAATTTATTGTCGAAGTGTTTTCTGTCTCGCCTTATACCGTGAAATTTCTTGCAAGTTTCTATATTACCTGAGGCGTGTGAATCGCCATAAATCCTTGAAATCGGATGACTTGATTATTTTGTTGGAGAGTGGAATGTACATATTCGAGTTTCACAAAACTTTACATTTTCATTCGGAGTTCATTTGACGATGATTCGGAAGAAGTTCACAGAGTAAATATGAAATTACCAGAAACGTTTTTTCCTCTGATTTATGTTAGAATTTTTATCTTACAATAAAGCGACGTCAAACAGCAGGATATACGTTTAATAGTTCCCCTTGACTATTTATCCGTCAACGTTTAACTAAACCTACTGTATAAGAAACCGTTTCATGATACAAAGTGGAAAAGTTGAAATAAAGTAAAACGATTTGTTGAATGCATAGAAGACAGAACACAATTATTTTGGTAGTGGGAAGCTGGTAAATACGTCTACGAAGTTCTCAAGTTTTTCTGTTTTTTATCAAGTCAACTTGAACTTTTCTAATTTATGTCAAGTCAATTTTGTTTCATACAATCGTGTAGTTCTCCTTCTGTTATGGAAAGATGACTAGGCAGGTTGCTTGTGATATGTGCCTTATGTTGTCTGACGTCATCCCATTGTAAGATGAAGTGCTAATATAAATCAGAAGGAAAGACGAAGTCAGTAGTCTCACATTTAATCTAAGGATGACCATAAATACGCCTTGATCGAAATTAAAAAGATGTGATATTTGCTTTAGTTGGAGAATAAGACATAAAACAGTAGGTCAAATTTATAGCGAACGTGTTTCAGAGATTTTCATTCTTCGAAGTATGTGAATGGTTTTTGCAAATAGTAGAATTATTCGCCGAATCACTCGAGGAATCAGGTTTTTTCATATTCATTTCGTACTACACTTTCAAGTTACACAGCAGATCCACCATGCAAACTTCACGAATTCAGCAGAAAAGCGAGTAAATAAGAATCAACGCCAAGATGTTCCATCATTGAGAATCAGTTCACAACACGCCACACCATGGATCACGACTGTTCGTCTAGACTATTTCAGCTTCTTCTGGTTTCCATTAAGTAATGAGTAGTAGATGTATTCTCTAGTGTTGCTTAGTGGATAACTGATTGATTTTAATGTGATCCTCAACACAAGCATGGTCCAGTGGAGAAGCAGAGTATAATTTCGTGTTTTGAATGTTTTGTGTCGACTGGATTGTTGTACACATTCCAGCTGCTTCCAGTACTGACAGTTTATTTTTTCCATCTAAATATTTTCACCTACCAATTGCATAAAATGAAATTAGTTCTCCATCTAAGGTTTCGGGTAGTGTTTGAGATTGATAACAGATGACTAATTTACCAGCAATATCCATGTATTGCAGATTGTCTGAAAATGTACAATTAAGAAATTATAAATGAATTGAAATTGATTAGATTAATTTAGCTATCGGTGGTTTTTCGATATTATTATATCATTTCATTACGTACGTTTGACAGTTTATATGTCTGGACTTGTATGCAAAGGGTGGGGCAACTGCGCTTTCCACATGACAGCGATTTAACAATGAATTCAGCTTCAAACACAGATGGGTGTATACTGAAACCTTTCCTGAAACTGTCAGAATGTGCCCTCATTTTGTGTTCAGCGATAACGCGTTCCTAGGCTTATCCTGTGTTTATTGACTGGATGTCAGCAAAACTCTCTAGCTGAATATTTAAATAACGGTATATAACAGATATATCAAATTTCAAATTCATGAGTGTGTATTCCGTCAACTGAATTCAAATGCAGTAGGGATCTACTAAGGGCCATCTCTCGAAGATCAGTTACTGTCCAGATTAGGAGCCGGTATTTCGCAACAGCCTATACAACGAAAGGCATTCTATCTGAGATATGTAGATGAGACCTTTATTGTCTGTGAAAACAAATCAGCTACAGTGTGAAAATGCGTGACACTCATATGTATCTCACCTAGATCCTAGAAAAGTTGAATGTCTTAGTTGATCATTCAGACACGATGGATAGGTCAAATTCTAGGCTAACAAATTCGTATGTAATGGAACAGAATCTAGAGGAAATTCAATAAAAAGATTAAAGAATGATAAGTTTTGACATAGCCAGTTTGTACACTCATATTCACATTATCGCCGCTCTATAGCTAGTTGAAAATGAACTGAAAAGTGACGGTGAACTCAGAAGCAGGATTGAGATCTCGGTCATCGAAACAATATTAGGCATTCAGCTATGTCCAATCTCCAGTGTATTCGAATTTCAAAATAAAATATATAAATAAGCGAATGGGATAGCAATGGGATAATCAAAATCTCCAACAGTGCAGACATATTTATAGATAATCCTGCTCCTTGGTTATTGTGCAGATATGTGGATGACACATTCACTGTGTTGAAATCTGAATATATCATTCAGTAGCCGATGGAGTTCAATTTGCTTCTGAGTTAGAAAACGAGCAGGGTAAGTTCGCCATGTCTGGCTGTGGAATAAAACGAAAACAAGGTAGTGGATAGTTAGAAATCAGCATTTATATGCAACTGGCACAAATGTAATTAGAACAACATATTTAAGCGAACAATATTGTTTTCAATTAGATCTCATCAGGCTTAACTGATATATGTATATAAGTTTACAAATAAAATTATAAAGAATTATAAACCAATCATGGTGTTGTGTCTATAGAATAATACGACGGTGAATATAAATTGTGCAATTAGTCATAATAGTAGTAATGATAATAATAATGGTAATAATAAAAATGATCTTATCAATAATGAGGATGAAGAAGTGAGGCAATCTGTGATAAAATGAATAATGAAAAAACAGTATGATTAAACAAACAACTATTCAGGTGGAAGTAGTCGATAAAAGCTAGTAAAAACAAATGAACCGATTAAGTAATGTTAGATTGTAAGAGAAGAAAATGAAACACTTTTATATTGAAGATAAGATTAAGGGATCATAAGAAAGGGATTGAAACTATAAACAATGGGTAGTGTAGAAGCCATTAGTTGGTTATGTCTTAATAGGCCATGGGAGGAATAATGGCTGTACGAACTCCTTTTGAATGCATAGTTTAGGTTTATTAGTTCGAATGCCTATCGCCTGTCTCAGATGTGTGCAGTAGACGAATACGAAGTCTACTGGAAAGATTCGGTGGGATACGATGAATTACCTTGAAAGCTCTCGTATTCTCCACTGCATGACAGCTGTCAACTAAATGTGACAAAATTGAGCTACGGATTGTTTTTGTCTATCCTTCACCAAACCACAATGGGAGATGTTCAGGAGCACATTGACTAAGCTGTCTAGTAGTAAGTCCAACATAACTGTCACCCCAGGTGCAGTTGAATTGATACATGCACATAGATGTGGCAAATCTATCTAGGTTATCCGTCGACATACATAGGTATGCTGCGTCAGACGTTCTCCGTATACTCCTGAAAAGTCTTTAGAACAAAGCCTCACTTGATAAGTCACCATTAAATTGCAACTTAATAAATAGAAGCTTTTTACGTGCAGTCAAAGTCTCAGGTTTTCTCTCTGATGTTTTCATATGTTTCTTAATGAAACTACTCAGATAGCCCATCTCCATCAAGGAATCGTGAATACATTAAAATTTCTTTTGTATGGGGTCATCCATACATATCTTTCTTGCTCTGCTCATAAGACCTTTAACAACATTTCCTTTATATTTAATGGGCACGTAACTAAGGAAGTGTGTGTACTGCACTGTGAATGTGCTGTTTCTATACATGCTTCTCCCAAGTGACCCATTTTCTCACCTACATAGCAAGACATCCAGAAAATGTAGTTTATTCTCCTGCTCTTCTTCACAAGTAAAAGTAAGCGAAGAATGGACGTTGTGAAATTTCAGCAACAATTGGTCTATGTTAACATTCCAAATGTGATTAATAAACTGACGCTGATTCATCCCATCCAGAATTGGTGAAGATAGCTTTAGATGAATGTCTGTGTATTGAGACCAAGTGCCTAACTACAAAGATAGACGATTTAAACGATGAAATCAAACAAATAAAGGAAGTATTACTAGTGGATAACTACACACCAGAATTTGTTCAAAAATATATTGAGAACCGTATACAAACTGAAATCAGAAATAAAAGTGATGGAAATGATAGAGAATTCAAAATTTTTATTGCACCAGAAGTTAAAATAAGAGATTTAACTGTCATCCGGATGTTTTTGCACGTAATTTTGTTGAGGGAACTAAGTGGGACTCGGAGGAGTTTCCCATGAAGTGGAACAATATTGTAGTCAAGGAGGCAAATTTGTCTCCGCGATTCCATATACGTCTTTCAAATATGGTAATATATTTGTCCGTTGACGCCAAACGTCACTGTTTGAATTCTTTTCATATCTTTTCATATACCTGGAAGGTGAACCATCACCCCTGTTTGCCCTCTGATATTCAGACAACAAAATGAAGTTTCTCATTAAAGTGTAATTTTTATCGGAAGTTTCGATGATCTTCAATAAATAGAAAACTGGTCGTGGATGGTCAAGTTTAAATAAACCATTTGATTATGTCAAAAATAATGTTTAGTCCAGACGCTAGCGGCGGTCCAGAATCCATGTCCTATGTGAAGATAATTTTGCTCCTGCCTGAAAATGCACACCGCTTCTAATGACATAATTCAGCGAAGTTTCAGATTTATTCTACAACTTCTCATGTGATAGGTCATGTTGCCCTACCACATTGCAACTAAGTACCATTGAATAAGATTGTGATTTAATGTAACTAAGTGAAACCATCGAATACTAGGAGTCAAGCTAGGAATCGAAAGTTCCTTTGGAGCTAATTTTCCAAGGCCTGAAAGCATGGCTAGATAGAGATTTATTGCATTTATGTAAATATGAACTATATTGAAACTTAATTATCTTGTAATGTATTCGATGCAAAGTAATCCCCCATTCTTCTAATTGCAGATTTTATCCCAACATTGACGGCAAACGTATATATGCAAAACTGCCGACACATTATATGTTTTATTGGACACAAGTGATAAAAGTAAGTTGGTTGCATTCCGAAACTGCAAATCAAGTGATGTCATCAACATATGTGGACGCGAAACGAAGATTTCATGCAAATGCAAATTTTCAACTGGAATAAATTCATTGCTGCCACTTTTGAAGTTCTTACCAAAATGTATGAATATGATTTGTGTCAAATTTTCTCCTTCTTACTCGCGAATATCCCGTTGTCTTGTTGATTCTTTTTGACCTTTCATTTTCCTATTTCTGCATACATGAAATGAACAGTAGAGGCATGATCAGTTTTATTTTAAATTCACGTCAAATAATAACGCTTTTCAGATAATCTCTGTCTTGTAATATTAGTATTTAACCTCTCTCATGTACGTAATCACCTCCAGGGTTAATCTGAAAATAAAAAATCATCAGATGCGTGTCTTGCTGCCTACAGCATATTTATATGCTTCGACCATCTCTTATTCCTTATTTCTCCTACTCTGTACATATCAGAAGCTGAAAAATTTCAGTGTTGAAGGGAAGAAATTTGAACTGACGATATGAAGTGCCTCAGATATTAATCCCTTATAATGACAATGTCAGTTTGTTCTGGAATATAACTTTCGTTATCTTGCACTTTGTAGTTTTCACAGACTAGACTTTTCACTTTACTTCGATTTGTATTTTTCAGTTGGGAAACAATGTTAATAACCATTAGAACGATAACTATGTAATGAAGTATACATGAAGTTTATTAAGATGTTTTCTCTAAACTTTTGAATCATTGGTGTGTATTAATCTTCCAGGAAGAAAATACGACAAGTACGAATTGACTCATTCACGTCCATAGTTTGCGTCTGTGCACTTCTCATATCACCGGGTGATGTGCTCTTCTTAACATCATAAAATGTGCTCCGCATGTGATTAACAAACAATCATTCTTATAGGGAGTAACATTTCTCACGTTAAACAACTCATTTCACGCGTACTCTAAGACTGCAACTGAGTGAGAGGTAAGTGTGGTCATTCACACCTTCCTATTATTCGCATCCATCTTCTTAACAAATTTAATCTTAAGAGATGTATTCTGTCTCATCTTACAACCCGATATTTCGTTTACTAAATGCTATTTCATACCAAAGCATTTTATGATACAAGATAGAAAAGTTGAAATGAACACAACCGATCTGTTAAATGTATCGAAGACATAGCACAAATATTGAACGATATAAGAAAAGTAGTAAGTAAATCTGCAAAACCGTTAGTTTTTCTGTTTCTCCTTATCAAATTGATTTTAAAACTTTCTTTTTTGTGTTAAGAAATTTTATCTCGTACAGAATTGTTTATTTCTTCTTCAATTTTAGAAAGATGCTAAGACAGGGGGGATTGTCAAATATGTTTTGTGTCGTCTGAAGTCATTCCACTGTAAGATAAAAACTCTATTGTAAATCAGAGAAAAAGATAAATTTAGTAATCTCACATTTACTCTCTCTCTCGTTTTTTCTAGGATTATCAATAAATACATTTGACTGACAATGAAAAGATGAGCTATTTGAATCATTCGAAGAATAAAACATAAAACAATAAACGAATTTTACTGCGAACGTGTAGAGAAAAATATTGTTTGAATAACTTTTATACTTCAGAGTATATGTGAATGGCTTTGTGAATGGCAGCTTTATTCATCGAATCAGTCGAGGAATCAGCTTCTTTTCTTCTTTCATTCTGTACTACGCTGTCGACTTAAATAGGAAAATCATTATGGGTACCTGATGAATTCAGCATAAAAGTGAAGAAATATCAATCAATTTCAAGAAGCCTCATCATTAAGTATCAGTTCACAACATGCGACACTATCGATCAGGATTATTCGTCAATACTCCAGAAGGTTTCTCTGGTTTACAGAAATTTATGAGTAGTAGATTGAGCCCATGCGTCGGTAGCGCAGTCTTAGGCTGTTCGCCAAACACGCATGTGGTTTGGGGTACAATCCGCGGCGATGCACTTCTTTACCTTGCTTATCCAGGATTAAGACTGGTAGAGAGGAAAGGTTAGGCATGGGACCATCAACCTCATCACGTGAAAATGAGCACCATTCCTACCGAAACTTCAAGCCTCTAGCCTGAAGCCCTATGTTTTACTGGGAACATAAGGGAATGAGAGATTTTCCGATAACATATAGATTTATGTTACTATCTATTTTATTGTCTAAAATTCAATCATATTCTACCAAAATGTCTGAAGTCTACATACACATAAGTAGATTTATTCTCAACTATTGGTTAGTGGGTGGTTGATTGATTATAATTTCACAAAACAAAGTCAATTTGAGAAGGAGTGAAGACGGAGGATGAAGAATATCTGGCTTGTTGTCATTTGAGATTACTTGACAGATTGTATCATTGCACATATGTAGAATTCCAAGCCACAAGGTGGACATATTGGTACTGAATCATCTGACTGGAATCCTGGTGTCAATGAATCGTATATTCACTGATCGTTTCCCATTATCGATGATTGACTGAGTGTGGAATTAAAATGGCGCTGTTTGTTCACTCAAAGAATGAATGCATTATATATACGCCTTTCATTCTTTTGATTATGGAGAGTCAGTAGTGTCAATATACTGAACCGACTCGATTGTTTTCTACTTTCCAGTGTATTTTAGTATTGAAACATAATTATACCCACAATTTCATGAAAACACGGTAGTTTTTCACCAAAGGTTTCAATGACGACTCAAATAATGCTCGTTATTAGTTATCATAGAATCAGTACTTGACCAGCAGCATACATGAAAAACAGGCTGGGCAATGTGGAATTGATTACCTGAGTTAATTATTGGTTTTTATATACTCATGAACATGTACTTTCACTGAGTATCTCACATGCAACAGGATATTCTAGCTTACATGTATAGACAAGCTTACCTAGGCTGGAGTAACGTCACTTTGCATTTCATGGTATTTTAACAATGAAATCAGCTACGAAACACTCAGCAACACAGATGGGCGTGTACTAAGATATTTTGATTCCGCAACCACAAGGCCTTATTTTTTTCTCAGAAACACTGTACTGCTATACTTATCCTTCATTCGAAATCCTTAGCATACTTTGTGAATAAGACTGATTTCAATTCCGTATCAGTTAGCTGTGAGTTTCAGAATGAAAACTTTCCCATCAAAATATTTTCAAGTGAAGTGTGTCATTCACATCAGTTCAGAGAATAATAATAATGCTTGAATATTATACTTGAGCTTACTCAATATCAGTTCGTATAACACGAATTTCCTGCTCACCATATATTTACCAAACAGAAACACATTGGTGGAATCTTTGAATGTCAGTTTAATAAAACAAGCGAAATCCGTTCAATGGTGGCTTCAAAGTAAACTCATGCATGGTGTTGTGAAAAGAGTTTCGTGCCATATTTATCGACAAGTAACGTGCAGTTGTTAGTTTGTAGAAATACGATCGACTTGAAGATAAATTTGACCACTAGATACCATGAGTTTGCAAAGATTTTCATGTTAATTTGAAACTGAAATCCATACAATTTTGTAAAATCTGTTGCTTTTGATATTGATATGTGACTTGCATTCACTACGCACATATGTAAATCTTGTTGAAACTGAGGTGATTTAGTTGAAATGAGAATGGACTAGCGTTTTGCTTGTATCAAATCTGTTGCATTGCGGTTTCTTCAATTCTTTCATCAAACTCTGAATGAAGTATGCTGGTAGCATGGGACTTGTTTCTTCATTGTGAAAAAGAGTCTGCATTCCAAGAAACGTCTACTTCTGAGTCACGGATACATGTCCACTAGGATTGGTGAACTATGGCTGTAAGTCCACTGAAATGGGTTTATTTTCGTTTCTGTACGTTTGATGCGCTGTTGGGTAGTAATATGGACCAATTTCATCTGAAAGCATTCCTCATTCTCTTCACCACGCAACTGTTCAAGCCATTTACATTCACACAGATTTTCAAACCTTCTCGTAAAAGCTGTGATAGCGTTCTTTGAAACCTCAGTCTCTGCTATGAAACTTGATAATCGTTATTAAAATTCCGAAACAAAGGAAAAATAAGTAAAAGGATACCTAGGTGGAAAGGTTCCAAATTGCACACAGGTCATCATAGTCTAATGCGATTTCAAGGGTTTACTGTATTGTGCTCACTTTTGCTTTAATTTATTAAATCAACCCTCTCGCCAAGTTAAAATGTTGACAGGTTCAGTCTACTTGTAATGTCTAGCAGCAAGTATTTTCACCAAAATCAATGCTTGTAGACCTTCATACATTTATGCATCCAAAGGATCAACTTTGTTTTCGTGATTTAACTGCTAATAGAGCTCAAACGGCTCTGCTGTCATCCAAAATTGGTAGCAAACCATTGGAGTTATAAGACAGTTTTCTTGCCTGATTAAGAAGCTTTAATGCAACGCTATTAAAGAAGAAGAGTAATTTTCCATCTGAGGTAATCATTGTGCCTAGTTAAGGTGCGATCCTGATCTCCCTAATCTAGAGTTATGAAAGTACACAGGACTTGACACCAACCGATTTCAGCGAAACATAGTTGCCTCTTCTCTGAGAATGAATTGTGTAATACACAATTAATAGGCGTTTCTCTATAGTTCTACCGTGATAGATTTCCTATGCAAAAGTGATTTCGAAATGTGAGGAATATAAGAGGCATATTTATGATTTCCCATAACAATCTTCAGGGCAATGAAGTAACTAATGTATGAGACGCTTACAACGATTGAACTTTCAGGCACCGGCCAATTTATGAGACATGTTTTATTTGCATTTCAAGTAATAAATCTATCATTATCGTTGTTGAGATCTCATTATTATTATTGTTTCCTGTAGTTCCTAGAGGAATATAGGGCCTCAGCCACACGTCTCCATTGCATTCGGTTCTCTGCCAACGTTTTTATCTGGCTTCACGTCTGCCTACATGTTTTCATCTCCTCTTCACATTAACTCCTTCATGTCACCCTCGCGCTGACGAACAACTTGCCACTTCCCGTTCGTGCTCCACTCGATCTTTGGCCTGGCGTGGGATGTTGCTTTATGTTTTTCTGAGGGTATGGCCAATCCAACTCAATTTCTTCCTGTAGATTTGTTGCACAATCGGTTCTTCCTGCGTTGGTTCGCTCGCTCCCAAAGATCCCTGTTGCTGATATTTTCTAAACAACCATCTGATCTTGAGTACTGAGCGAATACATCTGTTGATGAAGGTCTGTTCTTCGTTTTAAGAGCTCTTCATGACGCGCCAAGTTTCTGATCCGTATAGTTGCACTAACGTCTCATTGAAGTTGGATGTTATATTTCATGCTGAGGAGTGCTGTTATCCTACACACAGACTTGAAAGAAATGAATGCTTGCCTCGGCTTACCGGTCCTCGAATTGACGTCCTCGTCAGTTCCGCCACCCAGGTAAGTAAAAGAAGTTGTTCTTTTCAGATTCCTCCCGTTTATGCTGCTTGTTGTCTGTTGTTTTTGCTAATGCTGTTGGCCAGGGATTTTCACCGACCTTGTTTTCTCTTTGTTCACCTAAAAAGCTATCTTCGATGCTTTTTCTATAGCCAATATGTTTCTGTTTACTTGCTTATATTCCAGTTATATCATCGGCGAAGACCAAGTCCTTTAAGTTTTTTGTGTGGGTTCATTTTATGCCTGTTTCCTCGCTGCTCGCTGTCTGTCGCATTATCCAGTCTACCAAAATCATGAAAATCACTGGAAATAGTAGGCAGCGAGCCGTGCAGCTTGCCTTACTCCCGTCTACATTTTTCAAAGGATTCGATGAGTTTACCGTTGTGGATTAAATGACATGCAGCACTGTCGTACAACTGTTGGATGAGATGAAAAATTGTCGGTGGCACTCCGTAGTAGCGAGGTAGTTGCCAAATCACCTCCCGATCGACGCTGTCTGCTGAAGGCCTTTTCAAAGTCAATGAAGCTGAGATAGACAGCTGACTGCCATTCCAAACTCTGTCCAATGATGATCCGTAGTGTGGCGATTTGATCAATGCATGACTGTTCCGTTCGAAGGTTTTCATTCAAGGTGTGATTGATTCTCTGCAGGATGATGCGGCTTAGTATTTGCTTGGAATGGACAGGAGCATAATGCTGCACCAGTTCTTGAATTGACTTAAGCCTCCTTCCTTCAGCAGTTTGAATAAGTAGCCTTTCTTCAAATCCGCAGGTACCTCACACTTTTCCACACCTTTTTCAGCAGTGATGTCATCAAATCCCCTGATGTTTCATGGTCCTTTTTCAATGTTTCTGCTGGGATTCTCTCTGGTCCAGCTGCTTTTACTGCTTTTAGTAACTTGATTGCCTACAGGATTTCTGTTCTCTTCAGAGAGTTGATATCCACTGGTAGATCTGTATCCACTGTTGGTATTATTGGAAGCGTTATAGGTGGCGGTCGATTTAGAAGCCCTTTGGAAAGCCCAGTGTTTCCTTTGCTTCACTTCTTTTGGTGAATGACTTTCCATTGCTATCGTTCACTAGCCTTATTTTGTTGATCTCTTCCCGATGGGAATCTAGTTGTTTGGTAGAGTATTGCGATGTCTCCTGTGCCTGCATTGCACCTTGTTCTGCTTCACTTTCCATAGCTTCATAATATTTTATTTTGTCTTCCCTGACACTCTCCCTTACTTTTTTGTTCAGCGCATTGTAGCTTGCATTGAACTCCTGTTTTTATCGCTCGTCACTGTACTTGATAATCTTTTGTTTCTCCATCCTCCTCTCTTTTATTAGTCTCCGTTTGAACATTGTGAGCCACTGTTTGTCTTGTTTCTTCTCTCTGCCCAAAAATTTCATGCATGTTTGACTCCACACAGCCTTCAGGTTGTCCCAGTGATTTTCAACTCTGGTGTCTTTATTAGCGTTGATTTGTGTCTCGGCTTATTTCCTTGTGTTTGCGGTGAAGATGTGCTTCGCATACTGATCCTTCTGTTTTTGAGTATTTAACTTGGCTTATGGTCTATCTGCAGCTCCTGTTTCTTTGAAAGCTTTCAATTTGATTTGGAGTATTCCTTATACGAGATAGTGGTCTGAGCCAACGTCAGCTCCTCTTCTTGCTTTTGTGTCCAGTAAGCTGAATCTCTACCTCCTTGAGTTTGATTGTTGAGATCTAATTGCCTACAAATATCAATAATTCTACATCCACCCTCCAAGATTCATAAACTTCATGAATTATCTTTTTCAGAATTCATTTGTATTTCTATATGTGTGTATATATGAAATTAGATAGCGTAATAATAAATTCGTCGGAAAAGTGGTGTTCATTTGGTAAGGGAAAAGAGGGTGTGCTTCAAAATCCTACCTTTAAAATGAAGACAATGAACTTCATCAGCTGGACAGAACTTTACTTTTATTTAAGATTACATCAGTCTACAGAAAAATAAGTAATGAATTTCGAAGTGTTCACTGAATTTTGTACGATTTCTGAGAAATGAAAATTGTCTTGCGCATTTTCTACATTTCAATTGCTCTCTGAGAACACATGGTAAATATTTAGAATCAGTACACTGTGGTAACCTTATTAAGGCTGCACAGTGTTACTTCAGGGGTCTTCATTTTCTATCTGATTGTTAGCGTTGAGCTTCAGAAGTTAGTTTGATGCTTCCTTTACTTTAAGATCCGTATTAGGCGTCATTCATTGGATAGTTGGGTTTTTAAATTCTCCATAACTTAATTTATAAAGTTCTACAGATACAGTAAGTGAAATAGAATTATTCAGTTACATTTTAAAGTTAGAATGGAACCTGTTTCCATGAGTCATCGGATATATTTGGCATATTGTGTTATGCTTTCCAGACTACTGTTAATTTGCATTCTACATTTGCAGTCAAACCACAATCGTCATTTGGATATCGTAAATGCCTTAAGTGTTTGAAGTACTTATTTTCTTTTTCACTGTATTTCAGCAAGAATCAACTTCAGAGTAGATGCATTTTTCCTGAGCCATCGTGTTTCTTCATCTTGAAGCCAAGCCTGCACACATTTCATCCTGTTTTCATTTTTTCACTCTTAGTTAGTTTAACAGAAAAGAAGGGACACCGTTATGTTACTACGTGGAACAAAATCTTTCTGCTTCACACATTTATCTGATATAACACAGTGATAAGATTAAAACGATATGTAATTTGAAACTATTCTATTCTAGATAGAATCACAGTACACCACAATATCTGGATTCTCTTCGTATTTCAGCGCTTCACAATCTCGGTTTAAATGTGTCAGTTTGACAACAGCGTTCAATGACAGAGAAGCAAATAATTCTATTGGTGAAATATTACTGATGTACGTTATTCGCCTATAGATAGAGACATTTGTGAGACATAACAATCACTTTTAATGTCTTTTCTTGAATTGAAACTGTACATGTATGTTAATGTAAGAATATTTTGCATATTTCAACCAGAGTGCGTGTCTAGTACAAAAAGAACCTTTATCTCTGTAACATGATTGGTCAATCTGAATACAAAGATAAATTGGTCACACTTAACAGAAGATTAGAGACTGAGTATAAATAGTCGTCAAATAGCTTGTGCTCACATTTATTCATTTGGATTAAACAATCATGAAACTGTCTTTACTCACTCTTATCGTCTTTTTCACAATAATGGTTTACACTGCAAACCAAAAATGTAAGTGTTGATTCTTATAAAATTGACATCTGATTGAATACATATTTTAAATTAGAAAATGTAACCCTAAGACTAACATTAATTTCAATGATTAAATGCATTAGCACGTAGAATAATTTTAGCACTGATTTTCACATACAAGATTTTGTCATTATATATGTTTATGGCTCAATTCAAACACGTTTTATGACTGATACAGCAGTAAGTGGACAGAATGCAAATGTGAATTAGGTTTCTAATGTAAACTTCTGCTCAAATTATAGCGGTATTCGATTTCAAGAGAATATAGGTTAATGGAGATTATGCGTATCGCAACATATTGAGGGTATCTACTGAATCTCAGTCAACAAATAATCAGTCACTTTTTCTGTCGAAATTGATCAGAAGCAAACAGAAAGACACAGTCACTAGTTACATGAATTATCTTCACTATAACCAATGAAACGAAGTAGACGTGGAATATATATTTTGTGTTTCATATATGAGGATAAAGTATAACTCTATTTAGCACCATTTTTGGAGATCAGTGTGCGTCGGTGGCACACATATGGTCTGGGGTTCGATCCCCGGTCGACGCAATGCTTTAACTCGTTAAGCCCGTAATAAGACTGGTAAAGAAGTAAAGTTGGGTATGATGCTATCAAAGCCGTCTCTCAAAAATAGATATCACGGCTATCGAAAGTACAAGCCTATAGCTTGAATCCCTATGTTCCACTGGGAACGGGAAGAAATAAAATGAAATTTTTTAAAAATTAAAAAAATTAGTACCATTTTTGATATTAGTAAGATGAGCAAAGTCTTTCGAAGAGTTCTCTCATGCTAGTTTTCGCCATCAACACCTAATAATGAAGAGGGTGAATAGTGCTGCTTCTGTGTGATGCATGGATTTTGTTCTGTGAATCCATTCAAAATTCAGTGAAGGCAGATCTCACTTTGAATGGATATTTGCGTGACTTCTAAATCTACGACTGTTTTTATCTAAGCTGATATTCTCAGTGTTATGTTTCTTCGAAACGCCACCTAAATCTATGGTTTTAAAATAGACAGAGACATTGTTTCTGTGAAAAACTTTCTGATGCACTAATCGATGGTGCTCTGTTGAAAAGGCAAAATGATATACATTTAAAGATATCAGCAAACATCAATTACCTAGTATTGTGTTTTGTAGAGACGTTTTCAGTGGATTTCCGTCTGAGTTTAACTAATATTTTCATTCACTTCTAAGCCTCAATTAGTAAGTTTCACTTTTATCGTTCGATGAACCAAGCTAATAATGAATATTTCATTGGTCATTGCTTGAACACCTTGTGTTCATGTGAATTCTAACTTTAATTTTGACGTTTTGATTCTCACCTTATCGAATCCCCATCGACTTAATGAGATGACATAAAAAAATTATTCGCGCATCAGCCAACTAATTGATAGACAATAAAAGTGTGAACAGTCATCTATTGTGTTCCACATTACTGGCTTATTTACATTTTCCCATGAAGAAATCTTATCTCGTCCTCATGGTGATATTAGGCTGATTATTATTCAATGATACCAATGACATGCAATCCGACTTAAGCATTATATAGATAATATGTTGAAGAGTTCAGCAGGTTTGACAATGAGCCATCGAACACTACAACACCCCAAAACTAGAAGAACACCAAAAATTCACAGAAAAGAATATTTATGTTTAGGAGATGAAAATTTGACAACCTGTTGTCTAATTTGTTTCCATCTTGCAGTGTTATTTTTCATCAATGAACATGTCGTGTCACTTATTCACATATTAAGTTGAATTGTGAATATGTTAAAGCAGCCAAAAAGTGAAAGTCCATTACATGGAAGGTGATGTTTCTCTAATATCCATGTGTTAAATAAGCATGTTTCCGAAATAAAATTTGTAATGTGTGTAATCTCACAGGGGACAGTGAGTAGTGTGTTTAAACCTTCATGTCAGTTAATTTGTAGGTATTAGATTTCAGCTGCCTGCTTGAATCTCTGAAATACCTGAATTTCCATCCGAGACAATGAATGCACTTTATATTCTTTGATTCTTGTCGTTATAATCATTCAGTTATTTCCCTATCGTTGAGCATTTCAGTGTGAACAAAGAAAAATACAGGGGAGGATTATTTTATCTTTCAGATCTAACATTACTGCGTCATATGATTTACTTGAGATGGTTGTTTTAATCTAAACTCCTGGTTGAAGAATAAATATTATGCAGTTAAGTAGGCTGAAAATTGTGCACAGAGTGTTAAATTATTGTGCATAATGAAGCTTTAGCTATTAATATTATATCTGTATGCAGAGAATTGCATATCTTCACCATGTCATATAAACAGTTTGAATTGACTTTTCAAATTAACCATCCAAACTCAAATACACATTACCACTTTTTCGTTCACTGGTACCGAAAAATTCAGTGTGACTTATTAGTCTGTCACATGCTGCTTTCAAATGTTGGATCAAATGATATAAAATAGAATGCGGTGCCGGATGACAGTATTCAAATCCTAATCCCCTTAGCATGTGTATTTGTTCGCGTTATTAGAGACAGTCTATGTACGGCCGATTCGCCAAGGTAGGATGCAGAATACTGAGAATACAGTCACACCTTGAAAAATGATTATCGTGAAATCGCTTTTTATATGTCTACAACAATTGTGTTGACTTGGTGGTAGTGAGTCAGTCTGAACAGTCGTGAAGAGATAGAAAATTTGAAACACAATGTTTTCATACATAAATCTGCCTATCGACCATTAGCCCTTTGACCAAGATAACATGGAATCATCCTTCGTCACAAACTCGATTGTTTCATACTCCAATTACCACGCTCGTACAAACCATAATATTTCCATATTAGTTTCTTTATTGGATGTATCACACAGTGAAACAGTATTATTTACTGGATGACGCAGTTTCGAACAAAATTTATTGTTCATAATCATATCAGTTATACTCACATTACTTCGAAACTTGAATTTTATATTTTTATTTGTCCTCTCCTATTTGTCGTCGTTGAGGTAATACATTTTCCAGATATCCGTGTGGGCAGGTGTTGAATAATTCCTATTACATGTATTTACAGTTGATTCGATACACGAAACTTCTGTTATCAATCCCTCCCTCCAGCCTGCTGTTACATTAGATTCGAAAACTGTCATCTTATCACATCCTATTGTATGATTGTGTGTAACTGCATGTAGCGAGTGCTATAGCTGAAATGTTCTCTAGATTTTTTATCTTATTTGGATCAACCGATCTAGATTTTGTTAAGTTCTTATGTTCAGCTAGTCTGACTTCCCCTGATCTACTAGTTTCACCTATAAATTTGACCTTACAATCATTGTAGGGTATTAGATAAACTAAATTGTTTTGTTTAAAAGGCTCCACATGATCCTTTAACCGACGAAGCTTGCTCTAATTGAGTTTGTGGGTTTGAACACGAGACACTTTTATTCCTGCCTTGTTAGGAATTCTGCATAAGGTTTCCGAGGTTCCTTCCCTGTATGGAATTACTACTGATGATTTAGAGTCCTTATTGTTGGTGTTGTTATCATCTTGCGAATGTTTGACATGCATGTCGTCGTTAATATTACTATTATTATTATCACTATCACTACTACCATTATTTATCTTATATTTACATTTCCCTACATATTTGCTGAATAATTTATCAGGGTAATTATTAAGTTTCAAGGTTTCTCTTTATATGTGTCACCTACTGTCTTAGGTTTTCCTTGGTACTGCTTAGTTTTTGTGCTCTGTCAATTAGGCATTTCACCAATGCTATTTTTATTGACATAGGATGGCATGATCGGAAGTCCAAATATCTGTCTGAATGTGTGGGTTTCCTGCAAACACCCACTAGTGTTAACCTTGCAATCTTCTTGCGTTTTTACACTGCAATCTGACATTGGAAGTTCCCCTTCCTGACCTTCCTGTTCATAAGTGAATTGAATTGCCTCCACCTTTGAGTTAATTGTGTTCAAAATATCTATCTATATCATGTGTTCGAAGTACAGTGAATGTGTCATCTATATACCTTCACCATACTTTTGGGGTGGGGTTGAATGTTTCAATCACTATGTTTTCCCACTTACCCATGAATATATCCTTACGACGGGGGATATTGGTGATCCCATTGCAACTCCCTCAGTTTGTATGTATATTTTTCCCCAGGAATTTATATACTGTGGAAGTCAGGCATAACTGCTCTCACAGCATTATACCCTTCAGTGGTACTTTTGTTCTAAGTACAAGTTCTTGGTCAGAAATGAGTTCGTTTCTGACTGCCTCTATAGCCATATTTATTGGTATACGTGTATATAAACTGATAATGTCAAAACTAACCATTTTCTCTTCATTATCTAATTTTAAATTATCTAATCTATGTTTAAGTTCATAAGAATTAGTTAGTCTAGATTTCGAGTGGATTTTAAGGGGATTTAATACCATGGCTACATATTTGGATAACTCATAAGTAGGTGAATTTCTCAAATCAACTATAGGTCTATTAGGGTATCCTGACTTATGAACTTTAACAACACCATATATCCTACTGGGGTTATTAGTTTTGGGCATTAAATTAAACCACTTAGACTCACCTAGAAATAGCTTCATTCAGCGTATACGGTCCACTATAGATTTCTTCACTTTATTTATAACTGTGTCTATTGGTTTATTAATTTCCTCATATGGTCCTGTTTGTATGTGAGTGTTTACTTTGTCCAATTAGTTTGATTTATCTTATACTGGTGTTCCATTTCCTTGGTCTGACTTTGTGATTACTATATCCTTGTTATTCTTAAGGTGTTTCAGGGCTTCTATCTCTAGTTTTGTCAGGTTATGCTTTCCACGTTTTTGTCGTTTAATGTCAGTGCACATTGTGCCCTTACTTTATCAGCCGTTGTTTTGTCTATCCTACTAAGTGCTATTTCTATTTTAGAGATGACATCCTCAGGTTTCAGCTTATCCACCGCTACATTGAAATTTAGTCCCTTTTCTAATGCACTTATTTCTGTAGGACTCAATATATGTGTGAAGAGATAGATAACCCGCTTTTTTATCGATCGCCATTGACTTTAGATTGCTGACTTCATCGTTTTGTGATGAAGATTTCTCCTTTAATAACTTATTGAACTTTTTGGTTTGATTATTTCTGACTTTTTCAAAGTTTCTGATTTTGTCTTGCTGGAGGACTGTGTTATAAGATCTTAAACTGCATTGGTAACTATTCCCATTAGCTTTTGCTTTAATTGTTCAATTTCACATCTGATATGCTGCCACTTTTTAACGATTCAAGGGATCTCTTCTTTCAGGCATAATTTTTGTAGACTTTCTATTCTGCTTCTTGATTTCTAGAAAACTATAAAACTCAAGTTTCGAAGTCTTGTGATTATAATTGATATGATTATGAACAGTTATCAGTTTTGATCGAAAGTTCAGTGTCCAGTAAATAATGTTATTTCACTCACAGTGTGATACATCTAATAAACAAACTAATATGGAATTACTTACTACCACAGTGCCCAAGACACACATATATTAAAACCATAGTATTCCTCAAGCGAGTGATGACAACTTGCTTAAGGTTAATGAGTGACGTGATACGTTCGCGTAAAATATTCCACACAGTATAGTTACGACTGCATTTCTCACCAAATTCAAGCTGGAAGAAACAAGTTTGAAACGTCATTAGCTCAATGTCTACGCGCTTCAGAATCAGCCCACAAATTTGACTCTGAGAATTCTGATTTTATTAAGAAAAATTCCAGATGTGGAAAACCTCGTCTAATATCAGAAGCTTTTCTTAATAACTGGAATCCAAATTGTCTGAATAGGATTGATGAAGCGAGACAAAATTTGACGTGGTTCCAACACACACACACCCGATGAAATGATAAAAAGTGCAGAAATGTGATTTTATTGTGCAAACACATGTTGATTTAGTAAATTCTTGCACACATGAAATCCAACAACCTTCACATGGTTTGCTTTTCTTACCGACTGACTAACGTTACAGTATGAATTCTACCTGATGCTGAAATAAGATGATCTGATTAAGAATGTTACATGATTGAAGGCAAACGGCAGGAGGCGTTGGATATAAGTGCCGTGCTTGTTGAGAACTCACCACTCAGCTACGCGTATCTGAGATTTTGAAGGATTTCAAGCCACTTCTAAGATTAGAATACATGTCATCCACTGGTGCAGCAATAGACGTTCTCACTTGCATAGTGGCGGCATTACAAATTTGAGTGGTAGAATTCAGTTTCTCTAAGACAGGAAACGAGAAGCTTGATACCAGTAACTAACTAGTGTGTAGTCAAAGAATGTTACTGTATATAAGCTGACATTTTTAGATAACGCTTCATTGATACTTTGATAAAGCTATCAGCATTAAGTAGCGAATCATCAGTAATAACATCCTCGTTCTATTTTCATTCAATGGGAGGATAGAACATATTCCTCATCCCAGAATGTTTTAGAACTATTAAAAGTGAACTTGGTTTGGACATATACATCTGTGGTTTTCGATTCATTTTGCATAAAATTCAAGAACATTGAAATAAACAAAATAAGAAGGAATTAGGAAATGTGTCTCAGTGGTTAAATACACCACAAGGATATTTTCATCCACTAGCCTACTAACGTATCTGAAAGACACTATGCTTGCACACTGATGAGATTCATCAAGTTTCGGTGGTGCACACTTTGACAAGTGGATGGAGTTGTTTTGGATAGTCTATAGGGAATATTCTTGTATCATACGTGTATGACACGCATAGATTGTCTCGCCAGTGATTTCATCGAATAGTTGCCATTATGTGGGAGATATGCTGACGACTTAATCGTAATGTGAGTTGCGCATGGGGTGTGACATGTACACTGGATGGAATTTACCTACTGAATCACATAAACCTTGTATGTTAGGGTGGAATTTGCAGTCAACTAGCATTTTTCATTTTGAGTAGAGTAGAGAATGCCACGATATAGTAGTCTAATCATAAGATTCCTTTCATATGTGTCTGAAAAGGATATCCTTTGAAGTTTCTGAACTTATGTAGTGACCTCCTCAGTGCATGTTCCATTTGTCTCTATTTTCCTCTGCGTAATCATTGAGCAGTAAATTTTTAGTCGGTTTACTTCTATTGACATAAACTAACAATGCTCATTACTCCTTCGACCAGTGACTCAGTAACGCAATCGTTGAGCGCGATAGACATCAGCGATGGTGCTCATTAGTTGAAAATGAAAAGAGCTTTCAAGTCGAGTTTATTGTCTTCCTGTTTACTTATCTTCCTTTGAACAAAATGTGTGCTTCCAGGTCATTGTGTTAGGAGTGAATTCTGTGTCAGCCATTTGTCAGTCTGGTCAAAGACCACTTTCTCCACAAACTCACAGCTTGAGACCGAACTGATTTTATATCCATTATCAAATGCCACATCAAAAAGCATCTCAGTCATAACTCCTTACCGTTTTAATAATAACAAAAATTTCATGATTTAATTCCAACCAATCTGAAGACTATCTGTTGAAAGGAATATCCCTTTGGCAGAATGAATGTCGATTCATGACAAAAGGATATTTTATACTCTTGAATCAAACATCCTAGTTGTCTTGTCAAATGCCCATCGGTATCTTCGAACCGCATTAAATAAATTTACACTTCAGATGATAGGAGGGCAGAAGCCAGTCTTAAGTACTTTCTCCTATTAGGTGCACCAATACCGATTGGTCTCAGAGATGATGGGAAGTAGATTTGTCAAGAAATATTGAGTCAAATGAATGAATATTGAAAAACATTGACTGTTTAGAAACGCTACACTAATGTTCATGATGTAAATGGCAAGAATGCTAAAGTGAACCTGAGAATCTGTGATCAGAATGACACATCGAATTCTCTTTGTTCAAGTGCGACTGAATGAATATAATCAAATGGTACGTATATATTCATACGACTTATATCTACATCTGAGTGCGGTGAGTCTCAAAGGTTTCATGAAACATGATGATGACACATGGGCGATTGAACATAGAAGCTGAAAGAATACCAACATTTCCTGAAAAGATATATGTTCATCACGGAAGCATAAGTGCGACACAGTGTCATACTAGGGGTCAGATTGTCGCTTTTGTGATATATTTAAATACAAATTTGAGATTTTTTGACTGAATGATATTGCTGAGTGCTATTCATGCATGCGCCTAATTCGAGAGTACGCATAAAGCAGGGCATTTCGCTATTTCCCCTGCTCCAGTTTTCCACCTGTTATTAAATGGAATTAATTATCTGCATGGAATTTAATACAAAGACTTTGAATGTATAATTCGATATGAATGCTAACGTCAAACCAGTCGGTTTTTGTGAGTACAAACTTTTCCATAAAGGTTGGTAAATTATTGATATCTTGTTGTCTCGGGCAGCGGTCTTATCATGAATGGATGTTTTCTGCTGATCGGTCCACAACTTAAACATCATTTTACACATATAATGATCTAAATTGGTTTTTAATGAAGTTCAGTACTCATAATTCATTATATACATTTTTCTGAAAACACTTATGTCACTCCAGTTTGTGGAGGTGAGTCTTGATATGCACATTCAATCGCCAAATTAATCGTAAATTGGTCTTCTAACTAATGAGGTTTCCATAAATCAGAACCATCCACAGATTCATCCAGTATTATAACACCAGAAAGCAAAGGTGTCATCATCGGTCTCGAAGACTGATATATTCATGAAGACGTATATCCTTTTTTACGGTGCATTCAAGCGATTTATAAAAAAAACAGTGCAATATGCATTGATGAGCGATTTTAAGAGGTGCAATGAAAATTTTCTCAGGACACATCAAACAACATTGGATAAATAAGAGTTCTGTAAACATAATTCTGAGAAATCATTGAATGACCTATCATTTCCATTCGTAGTCTTGTCTGTTGTATCTCGGTTTGTCCAGTGGGATCAATATCAGATGTCTATTTCAGAAATTTGCTCTTATTGGATGAAATCATTGAGAGCATATCAGCATGAACTCGTTTCTTCACTAGTACTATTGCAGAATCCGTGAATAGTGCTCTTTCACTAGCAGATACTTCATCAGCAGAGTGAATATTTCGTGAGAGAGATATTTTGTTGAGGGCATGCTTCATAGGTGCACGTTAGATGGGATACATGTGATTTAATCTGGGATCTTCCTGAGCACAGCTAAATATTTACGTTGCTCGTTCGTTTTCTGAACGTCACTCTGTATTAATAAGGAAGGAAAATCAAGCATCCATAGTCATCTTTACTTTTTCCTCTCGTAGAAATGGACAAAGATGCGATGTACCTATGGCTTGTCAATTTATCTGACTATTTCGAATAATCTCGATTCTGTCTAACAAGTTCGGTTTTTATCTTTGGCTTGCGTCACCGGAAACCATTTTTGAAAGCTTAACATATATATTGAGAAAGAATTTGTTGAGGCGCTTTCTCTGATACGCCAACTTCTAGTTTAACTGTCTTTATTCGTCACACAATTGTTCCTACTTATTCTATCTGATATTCGTTTAAGAATTACTGTCTAAGAATGACAGGCAGTTGGCGTCTCATGGTTTTGTGGATGATTATTTTGCTGAATTAATGACTGAATAAATCTCATGAAAGTGGACTCATCAAATATATTAACAAACACTGAAGATACCGAAGACCACATTTGTGAAAATGCAGTTGGTTTTTGCACTACCAAACACTCATGAAAGTGAGATTTCTGACTGATGTTTGCAGCATCAGCAGGTCACCACTGACGATGGTGTTTGCGAAACTGCATTCTACTATTCCCCATCAGTGTAATTCAGTCGAGAATAATTAATAATGCACACGTCACCAAGGATGTTTCATGCTCATCTTGTTTGATGACAATTCTGAGGCTGTAACACTAAAGTATTAAGTTTATAATTTCAAAACACTTGTAAATATATATGAACACCGTGTTAAATATTTCAAAACTTTTCTTTACAGAAGACGACCCGAGTAAGAAGGAGTGTATATACCATAGGAAAAGACCTTAGGCACTGTGGTTGAGTATTATTTCATTGTGAAAAAACTTTATTTCGATAAAGTCTCACAGTGATATACAGTAATAGTTAATGATGATGTGATTATTAGGAGTAAATTGCGTTCGAAATGTCATCAGTAAATAACACTGTATAACGCTTTGAGACTTTATCGAAATAAATTTCATCCACCATGGATGAAGTGTATTTGTCCATAATTTTTTTCCGTTTCTAACTAATTATGTTAATGTCAGATTTATGTTCGCCTCAGGCCATATTCTGAAAGTAACCAACTGGGCTGCTGACTAATAATATACTCCAAATATGCCTCAGCAGTACACGTCACACAATGCGAAAACCTCGATAATGCGTTGAATGAAGTAAAAATACTGGTCAACTCAGAGAATTCCGTCACAGTTAAAAGAGAACATATTTTCGAATACAGACTAATTTTCATTACCAATGTTCATTAAATCCAAATTCGTAATATATACACAACAATAAATCACGTCTCCCACATAACCTTAATTTCATGTAATAAAAGATATTTTCTACCAGTTAAATAATGAAATGAGAATTCTTCAAATGTGCAGAATATAACGGTAAGCTGAATAGCATTGGATAATTCACATAAAAGGAATTCATGTAATGAATGCTTTTGCATTTAGATGCCTGAATTCCCCACTGGATCAGGAATTTGATATTGTAATTAATTTAATGAATCTTTCAGAAGCACTGCTTCTCCACCTTTCCTTCATATTACTGATATTAGTGGTCAAGTGCGAATTGGAACATAGGTGGTATTAACTGATGCACGTGGATGAATTGAAGTGAATATGGAATATGAGGATATTTAACAGTTAGATGCTGTTCACTAGATTCCCTAGCAGTGTTATTGCTACTGAGGTCATACGGAAACGGTTTAGATAGAAGATGTTTTCACTGTGACGGATGCGAATATGCCTAAAAGCCATATGACGTCATGCAGTCTAATTTGCGATGAAATTGAAGAATGTGCACTTAATAGGAATAAAGAAGAACAATTTATGGCGGCCATTTCCCATGAAAATAGACCCTTTCCAACGGATCATCTTTCACATTCTTTCTGAAGTTTTCCCCATAAGTGGTTGTTATGCTAAGGACAGTATCAATGTATGTAATTCCGAGAAAACACCTTAACCATCTATTGCGTCATCTTGGACTCATTATAACCAATTGATTCAAAATCATATTCATGTTTCTTTGCCGTGTTCAGTCTTTGTTTATTTTTTCTCATTTCATTTTAAGCTAGCACATACTAGTTCACGCATTTCATAATTTTTCACCTGACATGCTTGCATATTCATATTTCCGAATGTGTGAAATCTTCCTATCATGTGGAACAGACCTCTTTATTTCACTCTGCGTAAGCAGTTCTTCATTTGCATTGCAAGTCAATTTGGAATCCTCTGTCATCCAAACGGATCTCCCCGGCCTGCATTATTTTTCATTCACAGTAAATTTTGTCCATATAACAACCGGTTCGGAAGGAAGGAAAGGTAACTTCCGACTGGAAGAAAGGCTGTCCACCTAGTCAAGCTGCCAAGGAATGGTGACTGATCCTTTTGCAACAACTTACGTGGAATTATGCTATTGTTCACACACATCAAGTGAAAAACTAAGTATGAACATCCTGGAGAGAATAATGGATGTACTAGATACACAACTCCGCCTGACACTGAGACTAGCGAGATACATGAAATCAATAAATCATGTGCTGATCAAATTGAACCTCCATGCATTGTCATCGAACGGAGCATAGAATGATAGTCAAATATCACTCTGCCTGGATTTTATCGACTTCGAATATGCCTTCGACAGACAGTGTTAACTGGGAAGTAATTTGGAAACGACTTCAACACTACGGCGTGAAGTATTCCACGTCTTTACCAACCCCGTTCAATAACTGGTTATATGGCAATTCCACGTGTCAGATGATCCACAACGGAAGACTCAGCGAGGCGTCCGAAGTGAGTATTGGAAGGAGGGAGAAAAGCTGGCTGCCTATCATCACCGATGTTCTTAATTGTGGTGGAATGGAGTATTCGTCAGCCCGTGCACAGAAGCGAGGAGACAGGATTACGGTGGATGACCAATAAAGAGACTCTAAAGGATCTGGAAGGAATGATGTATGACTAATGTCGAGCAAGCTCGTAGTCATGCAGGCGGAAAGCGACAGCCTGGCAGAAGATTCTGGCAAACAGTGACGTCAGCACTACCGGTGGACACAGAGAAGACGGAGGGGATGAAGATAACCAACCAACTATCAGCAACGACAATAAAAACCAGCAGAAATTACTATCAACCGAGGGTATTGGTCAGAGATTACCTCCTTCACTTATCTAGGCAGCAAAGATCGTTACAAATACAGGCTGAAAGGATGAGGATGGCGAAGCCAGAGAGAATCGGAAAAGTGAGATACAGCTTCATCAATCTGAAACCAGTTTGGAAATCTTCTACAACCAGCATAAGGAACAAAATTCGGATTTTTAACACACATGTGAAGTGAATCACTTCTCTCATGCGAGTCTAAAACTTTGCGTGTAACGGAACTAATTTTCATCAGCAGATGTCCATTCGCTGGATCCAAACTGGAGATGAAATAACCAACTGACCAAGAAAAATTAGAAACAAGAAAATCTGACAGGCAAAAAACCAAGTATGTAGTAGAAAGTGTAGTCGGATAGGGCCTACACTGAGGGGGCCGTTGGATGACATCGCGCACTAGGTCGTCACTCGATTGGAACTAGGGTGGGAAGCGACGAGTGGGTGGTCAGTGCGAGGATGACACGGAGGTGATCGTGCGGGGATGAGACAAGAGATTGTGGGTTATCATTGGGCTAGCCAGCAGAAGAAGATGGCAGAAAACAGAACAAAGTGGAGAGGTGTTTTTGAAGAATTATGTTTCAATCGAAACTCAAGGAAATAATATATACAATAAAATTTACGTAAGCGTGGATTTCACAAGTAAAGCTTAGAGACACTGAACACATGGTATTCAGTCTCTGATTGATGATTAGTGATTACCCTGTGATTGAATTCTGCATGTCAATGGAAATCTTGTTGACAGTGTGAAAATGAGCAAGTCTTATCAGATCTCAAATGATACCATATTTGAATTGATGAAATAGGCGGTTTTCATCTCCACATCTGCTCTGTCTGACACGGCCACAATACACGACGATTCTCTTCTCCATCTAAAGTGAAAATTTGTGACGATACGTAGGATGCTGTAGGGAGCTGAAATATTTCAATCGTTGGACTTCGCTTCCCTTTCCGTACTCGAGAAATGACTCATTGTCATTGTAAATCAAATCGAATGAATCAACTAATATAGAATGATTGCCTATCTATCTATTTTTCTATCTATCTGTCACATTACTCACTGTCTTGGTGACAAAATTTGTTAATATCCACTGAGTAATAAATGAGTGAAATAAATTTCAAATAAATAGGCTTCCATGTTGATATCAGTGAATGTTGGACAGTGTTAATATGAAGTGAGCAAAGCATTATAATTGGTTGTCCCACTTGTGTCGAATTAATAAAACTGCCATATGAAATGGCAGAAGATGATATATTTGAAACAGAAAAGCTCATTCAGTCTTTTTAGTATAGGCATATACATAAATATATAAATAATTGGGAGTTTTCTATCATCTCATGCGGGAATGGTGTTAATGTGTAAGCTCATATGGATTACAGGAGATGTTTTCCAACATCACGTGAACTATGCAGGGGTTATTTCAAATTCACGGTGTTTTGTCAGCATTACTGTGTGTTTTCCTTTCAAATAGGTGTTGTACGGTTTATATAATCTGACTTGATTATCGGTTTTATATTTTATACTGAGACAAAGTTATGATTTCACCTTTGTTTCCGTCGAAAACATATGATGACCAAAATCTATCAATACGTGTGTATTACTTCCCTGTATGTTTCTAGAGGGATATTTTTTTACTTATATCGCTGTAGTTTAGTTCTGAAGCATTTGAATCAAGAAAGCATTTATTGTCCATCCTAGTTGTTAAGATGCCATGAAACTTACATCATTCTAGAGTGTATAAGTGAGTTTCGAAAATTGAATTGAACAGATGAATGTAAGGCAATTGAATTCTTCGGGTAATAAATGTGTAAGAAATGGATAAAGTCCACCAAATCGTTGATGATAAGTATCCCCTGTGAATAACGCTCAATGTTGAGGATGACTGAGCCAATTTCTCACGAAATCAATCACCCTGAAATGCATTTGGTGGCAGCGACTTACACGTCAAAATAAAATTGTGAATTGTTGAATGAACCACAGAGTTGTCTTTCCTGTTTTGTCGTGATTAATTAGTCGGCATGTAGAGGTATTAGGTGTGTTCAATTTTTACAGCAACATGACAGTAACAGGTCAACGTGATAGTTCCTAATTAACTACCACCGAAATGGTTGAGTTTGACACAAATATTGAAATTTTTTGATGTCTTGATGTTGGAAAATAATACATTCGAGATGTTTTTAAACCAATTTGATTTTTTCGTTAAGTGTCGTCTTGAGGAACAGAATAGTAATGATTGTCATTCTTTTAACTGGGTTATTTGGGTCTACGCACAAATTGCGACGTCCAGATATTTTAGTTACTGCTGATTTTTACTTGAGTACTTCAACAGATAATGAATTTTTCGACAAAATTACCTGACAACAATTTTCGTAAACACACCCATACAATCATACTTATCATATTCTAGAATGCTCAGGTGAGTAACTAGCCGAATTCAATTGGTAACTAAATCGACCATTGGGGCATGCAATTCTGATCATTTTAAGTTAGACGACAGTTTTGTATCATCCAGGATTATGTGGTACACTGATCCAGGTACGACATCACGTATACATGACTGACTGAGTCATGAAACTGATGAATGACAGTTGTGCAAGTGTTCAGTGTGGAAGTAATATGTCCACTCAGGATTCATGGGCAAAATACACCATTGGAATAAAGTGAGGACAAAACACGCAAAACATATATAACCAACAAAAAGCAAACGATTTCGTAATGACAGACAAAAGATTTCAGAAGATACTTATTAATCTGCTTATCATGTACCCTGAAATAATGCGGCGAAATTAGGCAAGGTTATGTCAGCATATGAATACTAACGCTTCTCTCACTGATTTCGTTTTGTCATGTGAGCCACCATCAAACCAACCATATCAATAGAGACCAACAATCGCATGCATTTTTTCATTGAGTGGTATTTTGACACAGGTAAAAGTGGCTTCCTTTTCTGATACACAGAAATCCCATGATTAACATTTATATATACATATTTATATATAACGTAAGTAATTTAGGTTAATAACATGCAGACGAAATCTCGGATGATTATATACCTCAGCTGTGATCAAGTGCCTTCATTTAACTTCCTTTTATTGACTCCAACGGATCTCATTATAAGACACAGAAAGATGTGTCCAATGGAGCTCAGTGTTCTAATTTCAAAATATGCCCTACCAATTCGGTTATCCATTTGACAAACAGTTCAATTAGGTTATATGTGCTTTAGAATTACAGCTTGACAATAAATCGTGGGAATTCATTCCACAAACGATTGAAACCGATGTTATGCATCTGCCACATAAGTTGAATTTCATGTTAAAAGAGATATTTTCAACTAGGTTAATAACTTAATGAGCATTCTTCAAATGTGCAGATTATGAAGGTAAGCTGAAATGCGTTGCATAATTCAAATAGAAGGAATTCATGTATTTCATGGTTTTCGATTTAGATGGTTAAATTCCCCACTACCTTCATAATACTCATACTAGTAGTCAAGTTTGATTTGAAACATAGGCCCTCAACAACATATCTCCTTTTTACTCCGCTCACACACACTCCAATCTACTCTTCACATGATATCCTCCATGTCACCATTCAACGGTCAACCGCACCCCTCACATTCAATTCACACTCGAAAGCCAGCCGTATCGTGTCACCTCATGTTCGCACTCTGCACTCTGAGCAATGCACTCGACTTCCTGAGTATATACAGATGTCTGATTGAGTCAAGCTTTCGGTGTACATAATACACTCAGATTCGATGCTATTCTGACGTTTGTCGGTCGACTAGAATGTCAGTCGCTTTGTAATGTTCACAAAACTGGTGATTCGTTAGAGTTTGAGAAGTGAGGGCAACTGAAATCGTGTTTGTTGCAGATTGTGAGGGCACAGTGAAATGGTATTATTTCTATGTGAACGATGATGAGCTGTGAATTTTTATACTGAATCCACTTATTCTGGAACATCACGTGAGGAATTTGTCCTAACACGTTTATTGAAATTATACGTTCTACTAACGATCTCTACTTCTGACTGATTCCCGCCATTGTCAGTGGACGAAAACAACTCCCCAGAAAAGAGAAGCTGATACTAAAAGCCAAAATCAAACGCAGTTGTATCACAGCAGTTGTGTGGATGTATTGACTGTAATCAGATATGAATAAGTTCAGTCGGTATTGAGAAGGACCGTGGTATTAACTTTTGCATGTGGATGAATTCGTAGGATTATGGAATATGAGGATATTTGACAGTTGATTGATTTTCAATAGGTCCACTTGTTCTTTATTTGCCTCTGAGGAAATACTTACACTTTTTCAATGGAGGAAAAGTTATTTTAATTTATCAATCCCAGTTGTAATCAAAATAATCAAATAGTGAAACTATAGGCGCGGGGGAGCCCTGAACCTTGAGAATTTTCGGTGAATGTGTATAAAGAACAACATTGAAAGCCTCTGGTATTTCGAAAAAGTGACTTCTTAGTTTACATGGCGCTGAAGGCGGCAAAGAAAATGCTGTTTTGAAATTGTTTAAGTGTTACAGACAATCAAACATTTCTTTCAGGAATTCTAGTCCCGGATGTATTGGAATATGCTGTTTGTGGATCTCGTATCAGCTCTACCTTGTGTTGATTGCAGTACCAGATAGACGCACGATTGCATGTAATTTTTTGATTTGAATGACTAGCCGCACGTTTGTTCAACACTATTTGTCAAATATCGTTCGGCCTGTCTATCTAGATCTATGTCAGATATCTCCTTTTGAATTTGATCGGTGAGAAATCATCAACATGGCCCGATTTACTCAATAGTACCAGGTCAGAATCCTAATCTGGTCTCAACACGATCTAATTTTGGTTATTCTCTGATTTCTTCAGTTCTTCTTCGGTTCTTCGGTTGATGCAATACCAAAATCTGCCTTTGCTATTCATGTAATCAACATAGTAATTTAAGACGGTTTATTTGAAACACTCTGCATCATAACATGAAAATAGGATTACATGATCAGTCCGCATAATAAAAGATTCTAATAAGAGTTTGATTTACAGGCTGATCAACAGTTGGCCCTCCTCCATCGAAGCATATTCCAGTTGACATAGCTTGAATTTAAAATAGTAAAAGCGATACGCTGTAATAATTACACGCATCCATTTTTGCATATCAAAGAAGGAAATACCGTCTCTTTTGCTATATCCGCTAAACATTTGATCTGAGAATCTTCTGAAGCACCGCCAGTTATTCATGCTTCTTCGTGAAAACCTTACACAGGTAAATTTATGCACTATTCTCAGCAGCTATGACATTTAACAGCAGGAAAAATGTTTAGCTACCAGACCGTCGTACAATCCCTGCTTTTCTTTCAAAAGTGGAATTTACTCATAATATAAAGTGCGAAGAAACAGTCTTGTTGATCTTGCGTAATTAGGGTGCTGACAGGCAAAATATAACTGTCAGTACCATACACGAATATACTTCATTCTATCAGTTTCAATTCTTGTATAGCTTTTCGTTCAACGGAATATAAATGTACCATTACTTTTGACGTTAAAGATGTCTGTAAGTTATAAAGTGAGAAACACTGAATTGATTTATGGGTGCCTGATGATTAGATAAATCAATATCTTGATAATCCCTAGGACAGCGATTCTACGTTGTTGTCCAATTATTATTTTATTCACATGACTCATATTTCGCTATTCAAACTGACACGAAGCCACTGTACAAGTCATGTGACCGGTACTGCACAACTCACTATTTCTCAGAATGACAAGTGGTTGCTAGCGTATATTTTGTCGAAAATAACAAAAGTCATATCAAGCTGTGACATTCTAATATTTCACTTGTTTTGTAGAGGCTAGTTACCCCGTGTTATTGCTTTTCACCTGACAAGTTCGCCTATTCACATTTTCGAATGTGAATTTGAGACACAGCTCGAGGTTTTGAAATCTGTTGAGGAGACGCCTATTCAAGTACAAATGTTCACCTTAAACGAGCACATGAAATCTGTCCTAAAATAAATGTGTGCCTATTAAGAATCATAGTTGCCAAATATAGACTGGGATACAGCGTGAAATCTCGGTATTCGAACATTTACCGCTTCTCCTGTAGGCTGAGAGATACTGGACACTGCGAATTCAGTCTTTGTTTGATGACAAGCGATTATCCTGTGATTGGTTTTTGTAGGTAAGAAAGAAGAAATAAAACATTCCAGTTTTTTGAACTATATTCAACTTTTCAGTTCTTGTTAAATCAAACTAATCTACTATGATGGAGTCACTGGCGGGCTATCATAGTCCTGACTCTCTTAGTGACAGAATGTCCCATTATCCGTTGATGATGAAATAAGTGCAGTGAAAATAAATATGTAAATTAATGGGCTTTCGTGTTGATGTCAGTGAACTTTTGATAATTTCAATATGAAATGCGTAGAAATTATAATGAACTGTCCATCACGTCTCACTATTCTAAAATTTCTACATCCAATGATGATATAAAATATTTTCTTAAATTAAAAGTTTATAAGTTGCACTGACGCACGTTGAAACCAAAGACTAAGATATTTGCGTTAGTGTTTTCGAATGCAGAAAATTCATAGCTCGTTATTTATATCCAAGATATTCCATACTATCATATTTGTATTCATCCTTTGACACGTCAATTCAGATGGATTCAGTAAGTATAATTAACCCACTTCCTTCTTCAGAGATAAGTAGTGGATTGCAATTTTTCGAAAATTAACTTGTCACAGATTGACCTGTCGAATACATGAGGATTGAGCGAAGTAATATTTGGTTTCTAGCAAGATTCGTCATCTATGCTTCTACTCTAGCACAATGGCATCTCAACTTCAACACAAAAATTAACCACTACAGTTTTGAGAGGCATCGCCGAAGTTTCGCTCTTCAAGGCATGCATAATTCAGCATGTTTCTTTTCACTCCGCTTACCAGCAACCTGATTCACATAGGCCAGAAAAGATTTCTTTGACTCCGTCTACAACATAGAAACTCTAACTGATGTCAGCTAATGATGAAATCTTCCATTCAATAGAAACTTTTATCATCACTCTTCGGTAATTCAGTAATAAATGATTTGAGCGAATCGACCTGACTCAATGAGTAGCGTTTGAGTGGTCTTTCATTCAGTTGAACTCCGCTACAAAATCAAGATTCTGTAAAGGACTTTGAACAGCAGTCGGTTTCAGTGTACTAGAGAATAAAGTCCGGGGAATTTTTCGTTTTACTATGCCATACTCTGTAATTCACGTACTCATATGACTCAGTGGAAATTTTTAAGCTACTTAATGCTAACTGTTATTCAAAATATTAGGAAATGGAACAAACATGCATTAGACATTTCGCAGACAAAAGGGTTTATTCCGGCTACTTCATTCCTAACCTCTTACTACGTAACTAACGTGACCACTAATTTATTCCTTAGTTATTCCTTATTTTTCTAAAATCGTTCAATCCATTTCATGTATGAGATCCGTACTGTCTTGACATTATCCGCCAGTAATTTGTAATTAAGGACTCTGTGGACATGTTCAGCTTGTGGTGTGATTTCAGTGTGGCTATCTACTATGCGAAATGAAGGTAGAACTCACCATGTAGACTAATGAGAAAAAATGAAACGAATTTGGAACTTAAGAGAATTTCTAAGCAAAACTGAATGGACTTAGAATGTGAATCAATCTTGATTTTGAAATCATATAATGCATTTCATTACTGTGTGACCTGCAGGTGGTGACAGTATGTTCCTTATCTGTTTACATATCTATCACACGGCTCATTGTTTCAGTAAAAAGGTGTCCAGTTATCCACTGAAGAAAAAATTACTGAATTGAAAATATAAATGTAAATCAGTACGCTCCGATGTTGATTTAAGTTAACGTCTGATAATTTTAATATGAAGTGAGTAAATATACAACTGACTGTCCATCACGACTGACTATTTAGGAATTTCCACATGAAATGACAATACAGACAATTTATTTGAAATGAAATAGCTGGCAATTTTCATTCACTTTGTGATATGTATTTAGATATATTTATATGTATGTATTTTCAAGAAATTTTTAACATCTCATTGGGAGGTGGTGTAATGATTACAGATGAAGCGTTTGATGAGTATGTTAACTATTTAGGCATTATTTAAGTATCATCAGACTCAAATTTCTGTATTACTATTTTTGGGAATCGAAGCTTTAAAATTTTTAGCCACACTGTTTTATAGCTGGAGAACTTTTCTCCTTTCTCTCTTGTGTTTCCCAGTAATTTAGTACTTAAACGAAAGAAGTAGTTTTAGTTCTATGAATGCAAATAATTTAGTTTATGTTGTCTGTGGTCATGCTCACCTCATTACAGCGTGCTATAGTGAGTGTTTAGCTTTTGCGTTGGGGTTTCACGTATTTTTCAGATGCGCTTATTTACGACAAATCAATATGATCTGCTGATCATCTCATAATTATCTTTGGTATTTTTAAACGTTCAATATGAAGTTCACATGATCAATACATGATGTAATCGTCTTTTCTTTCCATGAAATAGGTGGTAATTATACAAATAACAAAAAATAAACACTTTTGAACAACTTGGTGATCTTTAATGAAAGTGACTTTGAGGCCTTTCTACGAGGATCCTATACATTTGTGACACACTACAAATTCATGACTTGGGGGAAAAAGCACAAAGTTGGAATTCAGGTGAATTATTATTTTATTATTATTATTGTTCCCTTTAATTCCTGGAGGAACATAGGGCTTCAGCCGCACGTCTTCATTGCATTTGGTTGTCTGCCAACATTTTCATCACCTAGCTCCATGTCTGCCCACATGCTTTCATCTCCTCTTTATATGACTTCTTCCATGTCAACCTCACTTTGATGACCATCTCGCCACTTCCTACTCGTGTTGCATTAGAGCGATGGTCTGGCGAGTGATTTCACTTGATGGTTTCCTCAGAGTATGACCAATCCGTCTCCATTTCTTCCTGTAGATTTGTTGCACAATCGGTTCCCAGGTGGTTCGCTCTCAAAGATCCCTTTTTCGGATCTTTCCTGGCTGGCAATTTGAACTTGAATAGTATTCAGCGTAGTCAGGTGTTGATGGATGTCTGTAGTTTGTTTGAAGTGCTCTTCATGACGCATCAAGTGTCTAGTGCATAAAGTAGCACTGACTTTAATTTGGAATTGGAAATCATATTCCTCCCATTTATGCCGACTGTTGTCTGTTGTTGTTGCTGTTGGCCAGGGATCTTCATCAACGCTGTCTTCTCTGTGCTCACGCAGGTACTTTGCCCTCTTTCCACACCTTGTCCAATAGTGGTGTCATGAAGTCCGCTGATGTCTCGGGGACTATTTTCAGTGCCTCTGCTGGGATTCCGTCTGGTCCTGTTGCTTTTTCAGACTTTAGCATCTTGACTGCCTTTGGGATTTCTACTTTCGTTGGAAAGTTGATGTCCACTGGTAGTTTTGCTTCCGGTGTTGGTATTATTGGGCACGTTGCAGGTGGATGGTCGAATTAGAAGTCTGTTGAAGTGTTCAGCCTAGTGTTTCCTTGGCTCCAGCACTTTGGTGATTGAATTTTTTTGTCACCCTTCACCGGCTTAATTTGTGTTGATCTCTTCATCATTAGGAACTTAGTTGATTGGTAGAGTGTTGTAAGGTCTCCTTTCGCCTACAGCTTGTTCTGCTTCACTTGCCATAACTTCTTTATTATTTTCTTTTGTCTTTCCTGATACTCTTCTCTACTCTTTTGTTCAGTGTTTTGTTGCTCGCTGATGCACTAAAAAATCCTTTGTTTCACCATCCTTATCTCTTCAATTATTCTTCATGTGTCCACAGTGAGCCACTTTTTGTCCTGTCTGTTCTTTCTGCCTAAAACTTCTATGCAGTTTCGACTTCGCATCGCTTTCAGGTTGTTCCAGTTTTCTTCAACGCTGGTATCTTCGTTAGTGTTGATTTGTGTCTCGGCTTTTCTCCGTATGTTTGCAGTGGGGGTGTCTTCTGTATCCTGATCCTTCAGTTTTTGAGCATCGAACTTGGCTTGTGGTCATTCTGTAGCTCTTGTTTTTTTGAAAGCTTTTAATTTGATTACAAGTGTTCCTTGCACGAGATAGTGGTCTCAGCTAACGTCTGCTCCTCTTCTTACTTTGTTGTCCAGTAGGCTGCGCCTCCATTTCCTTGAGCAACGTTGAGATGAAGTCAATTTAGTTTTTGTTCGTTCCTCTAGTGACACCCAGCTAGTCTTCTGGTTATATTTGTGCTTGTATACGCTGCCACCAATCACTGGTTCATTGAAGGCGCAGAAGTCAGCGAAGAGATCTGTGTTTTCATTCATTTTTCCGAGAGCTTCCCTACCATGATGAGATCTCTTCCTGTGATGTCTGGTCCCAGTTTGGTGTTCATGTCACTCATTACAATTTTAATGTCACCAACTGGAGTATTGTCAATTGTTGTCTGTAGTTATCTGTAGAATTCCTATTTCTTTTCGAGGTCTGCGTTGTTTTCGGGTGCATAGCATTGTATAACCGACAATTTCCATCCTTTTGAGTTGAATCTGGCGGTCAATATCCTGGGCGAAATCGCCTACTTATGCATCAAGACCTTCGTTGCCGTTGGTGACATCATGATAGCCATGCCCTCGGTGTGCTCGCGACTGTCTTCTGGATGCCGGAGTAGGTCGTTGACTCTTCTGCTGACAATTTTGTGAGTTTACTCCCATTCCATCTGCTTTCGCATATTCTCATTACTTAAATACCATATCTGTTCATCTCGTTTGCAATCTGGGCAGCTTCGCCGGTCTCGCACATGGTGAGGAAGTTCCGTGTTCCCACACAGACTTTCTCTTTTGGCGCAAAGAGATTCATCGTGCTGAAGTTTCTGTACCAATTTTGTTTACAGAGTGGGTTTGCTAGCCTCACGCCTAAGAAAGGGGTGGTTCCTTGAATGTGTAGGTTACTGAGGAGCGACTTTCTGGGTTGCTCCTCTAAGAATCAGGAAAACCCGGAATAAAGCAATCAAGACAACACCAGCGAAAGGAAAAATTTCACAAGAGCAATGGCAGTGACAACAACAAAAAACCCGTAGCAGTAGTATCACTGTCAAATACAGTTAATAAAAATGACTTCAAAACATTAAGCTCAATAACTTCGGTCAACTTGGGTATGTAAATTCAAAGATATATACAGCTATAGATATTAGTAAGAATTAAGCAGTCACAATATACCAAACATTTAGTTATAGGCATTATAGGTAAACACGATTATATCCACAGATTCAGTGTTCGATAATAAAATAATTACAATAAATTCCACAAATTTCCAACCAGAAACGCCAGAGAAGTGAGAGTTTTATGTAACTGAGCAAATAGAGTGTAATAATAGAAAAGTCAACACTGTCGTTCAAGTGAATATCACAGCCGAAATTTCAGAAGATAGACTGTATAGTCCATTTAGAAGATCAAACATTCTTTTTTAAATTTATTTTTGATAAACTACAAATTACAGATTTCATGAGTAAGTTGAGACAAAATTTCATGTATAAGCAGTCATTGAATATGAACTTCCAGACGTTCATAAATTACCAGCAGTAACGTCTGGATAGGAAAACTCTGATGCATAAAGTAGTTTCCTCGATTGTAGTCGCCGGTTTACAAGATTTATTGCAAATATTATATTTATTATCAATAATAATAATGCTTCAGATTCCAAGGAGAATATTAGCCCTCCACAACATATCTCCTTTCCACTCCGCCAACACACACTCCAATCTATTCCTCACATGATATCCTCCATGTCACCATTCAACGATCAACGACAACCCTCACATTCAAGTCACACACGAAAGCCAGCCGTGTCGTGTCACTTAATGCTCTCACTCTGCACTCTGAGCTATGCACTCGACCTCTTGAGTATATACAGATGTCTGATTGAGTCAAGCTATCGGTGCACATGATACACTCAGATTCGATGCTATTCTGACGTTTGTCGGTCGACTAGAATATCAGTCACTTTGTAATGTTCACAAAACTGGTGATTCGTTAGCGTTTGAGAAGTGAGGGCAACTGTAATCGTGTTTGTTGCAGATTGTGAGGGCACAGTGAAATGGGTTTCTTTCTATGTGAACGATGATGAGCTGTGAAGTGTTACACTGAATTCAATTATTCTGGTGGACAATGTGATCAATGTATCTTAATACGTTTAGGTAATATCTGGTATCAACTTCATAAGTATATTGTTATGGTGCAAGCAATGTAAACTCTGTACTTTGAGGTCCATGCTTACATTTCATTGTAAAAATTTCATTTCAGGTATGCTTTATATATACATACATAAATATATATTTTTTACCTGTTTTTAACGTCGAAGTACACCGTAAGTGTACATCTAACTGACTGGACATTCATTTCTTCTGGTCTTAGCGGTCATATTAAATACCTGACACGATGTTATTTTTATGATCCCTATGAGTTAAGTTTCGAGTCTGCGACCGATATTTGTTCTTTTTCGAGTGGAATACACAATACCTGCCTCGCTATTCAAACACATCAAAGCACATTAGGAACTGTTCTACCAATGCTAAAGAATTCATTGTTTCTCAGTTTGACTAGCAGTTGGTGACTCACAGTATTGTGATAATTAGTTTATTGATGTACCGACGTACATGAAGATTACAATAATGGAGTAGTTTTGAAAATTGGATGACGTTTCAACACCAGATAACATCAAAAAGTGTACGCATAAACTTCATATTTACTGCAAGTAATGTTCACCGCAAGGTCATTTTGCCAAAAGTGGAGATACCGAAGAACACACGTGTGAAAATGCCATTGTTTCTGCACGAAAAAAAATTGAAAGTGAGGTTTCTGACTGGTGTTTTTTCAGGGTCAGTGGTTTATTTCACCTGATCAGTTGTGGTAGGTCTACGTGCTTGGTTGGTTGTCACTAATAATGAGTCAAATAAGTGTTCAGGAATTGTGATCGATAACTTCGATAATTTTATAATTCCTGCATATTTTACTCACTCGGCTTTTATCCAGGTTCCTTGGTATCAGGTCAAATGATTGTTTATGTCAGCTCAAGGCTTCTAATACGATTTGTATGCATTCCGCGAAGAGCGGTAAACATTTCCATGTTGACGATTAGTCTCCAAATGTGAATTTCATCTCAGAAAAGGCTTTCTTACCTCTGTCTAGTGGGTTTTCTGCAAATACCACTTACATTTCTTAGGACGGAAACCATAAGCTGTACGCTAATGTTACACCCGGAAATATGCTTCATTACGCATCACTTGATGAGCTGACTGAAGAAAAGCCAGAGTGCGTGAAAGAATTTCATAGAAATTTCATTTCACAAGCTTTGATAAACCTATTTTGATGATTGACTTGGAAAAATAAATGTACCTGCGAATTTTCACACATTTAAAAAGTCGAAATTAAATACCTAAATTCTGACATCTTTCCCAAATTTTCCTGACCTGCAGTTACCGATCAAAGTCAGTATCAAACACTGGTATTTTTTTATTACAACTTATTTTGTTCTCAAATTTATTCATGGAACGTATTCATTGTGTAATGAAACCAATCCATTTATCCATTAGAACCATCCACCATGGATTTCTTGCTCGATTCAGGTGATTTATTTCAGATTATCCAAGTTATATTTCCGCTGCATATAGACATTGGTAACTGAGTTTTTCGCCAGATTTCCAAGTTCCTTATCTTCCTCAGGCTGTTATCAGTCCATCAGCAACTGTCGATGAAATCGTGAACCCTAATGTTGATGGGGACTTTCAGTTATGTAAGCATCAAGTTGCCAAACAATATGGAGGAACTGTTTAGAAACTGGTGATGAAAACTCGTTGATCGAAAGATTCTTCATCAGATTCTACAGATATATTTGGATGCTGCGGCAGAGTTGCTGTGCCTGCCTTCGTGCTTCAGTTTCTGAGTGTTAAACTCCGTTTGTGCCTCTCTGCAGATATAACAAACAAATTTTGTAACGACGATGATTGTTGGCGACTCCATATAAACATATTGTTGGAGTACATTTACCTCATGTTATATTCACAGATTGCACGTGTCCTCCTTACTGTGATATTTTCTCTTCCATCCATGTTTTCTATGTCATTTCACGAAAATCGTTGATTTCTTTGTTTTGCCAAAGCACCTACACCTCTTTTATGTTTTGCTTCAGGTGATATATACTTACAACTATTGCCAATATCACACGTCACACAAATGCTCTGAGGTGTTCGGAAATCATTAGCAGCAAGCATGCTCGTGCCGAAATCCGGCTGAGGTATTGTTCACAACTGTTTGCCGTAATTTACAGAGATTCGCTATCCTCACTTTGTCTCTATCCTTTTATTTCCACAGTCATGCATATCTGAAACTTTCATTCATTCTTTGTTGAATATTCTTGTCTATATCCTGGAGAAGATTGATCCACACTGATAGGCTACCCTTTGTTTTTCTGTTTGCTATTATGATAGTCCCTCCTTCAGTGCATTCGTGGTTACTGTTCGTTTAAGCAGAATGGAATATTGACTCGTCGTTTAGCCGTTCGTAGAGTCAGCCTTCATTACATCTGCAGTCACAGATTACTACCTTTTGTATACCCTATCTCTCAATCCACTTTTGACCTGAGCACACATCTCAATGGCGGACAGGGTGTAGACACTCCATGCCCCCATGCTTATTTCTGTCTCTCTCGAAAGAATTCATTTCGCCTCCTCGATTCCAGCGGTGAATGAGTGTTTTCTCATACTTTTTTCAGCCTTTTAAGTTTCTGTAGCTGTTCTGTCGATGTTCCATAGAAGGGTTTCTAGTCCCATGTCTAAAATCACATCCCTCTCCAGTTTTCGCAACACTGAGCTGATGCAATTATTGAGGCCATTTTTATCATAATGTGATTGCGAATTTGTCTTCCTACGTTAAACACCTAAGTCAACCTTCAGGAGCCTTCGAACACCCATCAATTAACTGAACCCTTATTCCTATGAACAGCTGGTTCGACCGTTGAGATTTTAGGATGGCGGGCACTGTGCTGAAGCTTACCAATTTAATGTCAGGTGAGTTTTACTTCTGTATCAATCAAAAATCTCTGTTGGTATTCAACAAAGTGAGTTATTTTTAACTTAATTAGAAGATAAAGGTAAGTTTACACACTGAGAGTTCAAGGCAGATATTTTCTTTTAGGATTCTCTGTACACACGTGCAATAAGTGAGATTGCATTTCAACCAAAGGAATTTGACGCAAACCTAAACAATGCAATAAAGGGAGCTGTCGTCCAGCTTAGATTAGATTATTTGGCTAACGTTTGAGTGTTGCTGAAGAAATTGAGAGGATAAGAGTGGTGTGTCTTAAGGCTATGAACTCATCTAAACAACAATCGAATTACAATGAAATCAACCAGCAAATAAAACACAACCGAATCAAAATCATGCACCTAAGCCACAAATCTTATTTGTTATGCTCTTGTCACAATGATTGTTCGACCGAACATCGGCTTTCGAATAGGTCTTTTGATAGTTCGAAATGGAATTCTTCAAATTTATCGTGGAAATTTTACATCAAACTTTGACCAACAGATTTCTCTGATAAAGCAATCCCTTTCTTCGGAAAATGAGAAATCAAATGTAAAGAAAGCTGGGACTCTGAAACTTGGGCGTGAAGGTCCTTATTTAAATCCCAGTTTTACCACTTTCCATGTCAACTTAATGTCAATTTAATGCATCATAGATCATTATTTGTCGCCGAACGTTCTTGAATATTGAGAAAAATACTTCAAAACACACCGAAGAAATAAGGAAACAGGTCCAAAATAATTCCGTTAATGACGTTATCATTTCCTGCATCACGTTGATAGTATGAAGCCCGTTTTAGTCCAGGGCTGTTAGGTGGGCACACAAGAGAGTGATTTTTGTTAAGTGTGTTATGTGATACAGATAATCGTTACATTTATGAGCGAAAATCGGCTTCAAATATTTTAGTCCTTCGACAGGACAATAGGAAGATGCAATTTATCTGAAACTTGTAGTGTATTTTACCAATACATTTCAGAATTTCTGTTCACACATATAGCTTTCATGCATATTTATGCAAAAGAGCAACATAAAATAAATGTGCCTCTGTATTTCGCAGATTGAAGTACCTTGTAAGCATTCAAACACAGGAGCATTTGGCTGAGCGCCTACCGCGCATGTCAGCGAGCCGTGGTGGATGAGGAAGCAACAAGTAACGACATCAAGTGAACTTAAGTAGCAGTACAATTCAAATCCAAAGATGCCAAATTACTGGCATAGTTTACTGCTAGCTGAATGACATGTCTCATTTATTGATCTGCTGACAATTTCAGTGAAATTATCACAGAGTTAGCTGCTTCTCTAATGTGAATGGGTCATTCTTGATTTATTGTTTTTAGCGTTCTAGTATCCCATCTATTAGGTCTCTCATAAAGTTTTATCACATAAACTCGATGCAGGTGAGAGCTTCCTGTGGACTAGAATAAGTTGGGTGGCTGATGAACCAGATTTTCCTAGTTCCTTCGGTGAATGAGACGAATGTTATAATTTTCTCAATTGGTGAATCAATATAAATCTTTTGAATTTCCGTTTCAAACTGGCAAAATTTGCTTGCTGCACTTGTATATCACTTTATCTTGATTTCTCATAGTGTGGAACCAAAGTTTGAACTTACTGGTGAATTAAACCACCACAATTGATGATGAATTTCTTGAGAAATTCGGTGATTTATATGAAATGATATCTGTAGTTACCTAATCCATGGTAAAGTCACAAATCCTTGATGATTTCGCCTCCAATCAACAAATTAGATTTAACCTTCTGTTTTCCGTCTATCGGAAAGTCTCATGGAATAATCATTAAGAGGTACTGGGTTGTGATGTATTTGACAGGCACATTAGAGTTCTGACTACGGATGCCACTGAAGTTCCTTTTATTATTCTGTTACAAATCATTAATCAAACGGAACGTGAAATAGTTTAAATTTCCATATAATTTGCATTTTATGCGAACTTTAAATCAACTTTCAAAATAATGGTGTTTTTAATTTCTTCAGAAGATTTAGGTATGTCTTGTTATTAAAACCGCTGAAAACTGAAATTGTATACCACTGGGAGACAACTCCATCAATACTTATAACGTCACCTTGTTTAAATTATTTTCGAATTAAATGTAAATCCATTCTGAGAATGATAGTGATAGGGATGAAAATTTGTGTATATTTTACAATTGGATTTCGAGAAATGATCAGAAATCGTCTACATATTCTAGCTCATGGCAGCCTGTGGAAGTGGAGATGTCACTTCTAAAATGGGTGTTTCATCAACTTATTCATTAGACCCTGGAAAATACCTATCAGAACGTTAGAGAGAAACCAACACTGATTTATTCATAGATACCTTTTAGGTGATTTCATCCGGAAAAGTGGCTGTACGATGGCATTTATTTTGCATAGTTTTTCAAAAGTACAATTATTCCTTACTTAATATCACACAAAAACGAAGCAGATTCGAGTTGATAATGCTCAACTTAATATGAAAGTTCGAAGGTGCGAATACAGATTACAGTGGAATTAAGAATAGAATTACACTTGAATAGATAACAGCTCTTAACAAACAAAAGTGTGAATAGGATGATTGCAGGAACAAATTGAAATAGTGGCATTTGAAATGAAAATGAATGATTGGATGAAAACAAACAACGAAAGAAAAAGAAAACATATGAGTCAAACTGAACTAGATCCATAATGAATCAAGAGGTTGGACAAAATTCAGAAAACCAAATACCTCCATCTTTTTGGCATAGATGGCAAGGGTTTCTGCAGTACAACGAAATCGAAAACACACCGCATTTAGAAGATTTCTGTTTACTGAAGCACAGACCTAGTGTTTCTAGAATACTACGTTACATTGCTGTTTCTTTCACCCCACAACTCATAATATTGAAACCGCATTTGTTTTTGACTGTTCTTTCTTAGCAATGTAAATAGTATCTCTCAAGGCCATATAAAGGATAAATATACGCAGTGACTGTGAACCCTTTTCACTGTTGACCCCTAACAGTTAAAGTCCTATACGTTAAAGGTCTCTCTTCTCTTGACTCGTCGGTATTGTGTCGTTTTCATTGTTGTTGCTAATAGTTGCAAGAACAGCAGGCCGGCAGATCGACTAGTACGGAAGTGAATTGGCAAAAAATACCAAGTGTACTAATGGTCCTGTCAGAATCAGAGATAGGTACGATTTTGAGATGAACTCTTCGCGCTTCAAGAGACTGATTGAGCAGCAACTAAAAATGAAGGAGTTGCTATTTGGTCTAAGGATATCATCCCTTGATTATTCATCTTCAGCTAATGACAGAAGTGATACCTGTATTACTGAATTTACTCATGACTTAGTTGAAAATACTATATTTGGCACTTTGTATCGCAGATATCAAGACCTATTTGGAGTGGATTTTCCCAGCAATGACGATGCATGGAGATTTGGACAATTAATGAGGAATTAAGAGAAATTATGCAACCTGATTCTCTCAAAGAAGCCCTGTGACGGAGCATTCGATTAGGCTGTGCAAACACGGCGATTTTTGTTTGGTGCCCACAGATCATTGTCCAAACAATCGTAACCACTGCACGAAACGTGAACTGAATGAAAACGACGACATTCACACTCAGCTAGGCATTGTATAATACCAATGTGAGCGATTCAACTCAAAGTCACTGAGAGAAAAGCAGTTCAAGTTCCTTATCTTTATTTGTGATCTGCAATTATCGACGTTATTCATCATAAGAATTCAAATGTTGAGCAGACTTGAACAAGATGAGCAAATGACGCTGAAAGACATTGGTGAAGGAAATCAGGAACTTACCAACCTTCTGAAGGATACCAACTTGACCCAGTACTGCTGACTTCAAAATCACCGCATCGTCTGAAGCAGATTCCGTCTTCAACACACTGGCATTAAGGAGTTTGTCAGTGAGTAAGATAATGCCACACAAACACAACAAATGTCAACGGTGCTACGCCACTGGATACAAAGATGGATATTGTAAGCAGACTCATCGATCAAAGTCCAGAACCATTCACTTCTGCAAATTCTTCTGATAAGTTGAGCCAGTTAGATGATAATTGTGCTTCTTTGACTGACAGATTATCCACTACAGAGGTTTACCCAATGTATATTGCATGATGGTTTTCTGTGGAAGGTTCTTTACGGAGTTCGATCATCTCTTCTTGTCAGCTAATCCTCCAGAAATATAATCTTCAGTGAGAATTTATTTGAAGGATGGCAATTGTAAGACTCCTGTAAGACACAACTAATCAGTCATCATGACAGACTATAAAATTGTATCGGCGACATTTCCCTCATATAGCAGAAATATGTCTAATGTGATTTTAGGATCCCGTTTCAAACTGGCTATAAAGCAGTCTGCCAAAGGTGGGTGGAGTTGAAGAGACTGAAGTAATCCCATCTTTCTATTTAAATGTATCGTCGTTGAATGTAAATTATACATTAAATGTGCATCTCAGTAACAACTCTTTCAGATATGCGGTTGGTATTCCGATCCCAAGATTCATGTCTCCCATATATTTGCACTGAAAACATGTCGTTTGTGTAGGCTGTATGTTGCTAAAAAGGGATTCTACATCCGGAAACAACGTACGTTTGCCATTTATATTCAGTCAGGTCACAGAATTGGTTCAGGCAATATTGAAATAAGATGGCGAAATTCCAGAAATTTCAAAGTATGTCTGATATCAGAAGCACTTCATTTCAAATGGGATTCTAATTGTGTGAGTAGGAATGATGGACTGCAACAGAATTCGACCTGGTTACATCACCACCATCCCCTATTGAATAACAAAATTAACACGTTACATCAACATACAAGTGGTTTGGCTACATTTTATACAATTCGTGTCTGCCACCAATTGACGGTGTATCAAACAATTTAAATATTCAGGTGATATGAATGGTTTACACACATGATTTCTGTACAAAAACCAGGAATCACTGTGTATTTCTTTTCGAATTTATCTTCCACACCCAGAGCATACTTCTTTGTAACAATGTTCTGTTTTCAATGTATATCTTCTTTTTTAGAAAAAATGAGTAAGAAAGATATTTCCTTGAGAATTTGGCACAAATTCACTTTAGATCATGATCGGAATCAGTAAAATACATTTGATTTGTGAAATACTTTCTCAGATTTATTCATGTCAGACACGTCAAATAAATCACTCCTGTCAGCCTTTTGGTCAGAGCTCAATGAATATTTGAATTATTCACCATATCTTCGAGAAGTTTGCGAAATTTTTGTCACCGGTAATAAAATCTGCACAATTTTTCTAACTGGTCATTTTATTTGTATTGCAAAAGAATCCTATATAGTGAGAACATTTTTTTCAAATGTTCTCAATGATGCAAACTCAGACTGTACACATTCACCTTCAACTGACTTCTGTCTATCATTCAAATTAGGTTTGTTTGTGAATTAAGCAGTGAAATTTAACAACAAAATCTGGTTTACTTTATCGTAGGAAATGTAAAATTAAATTGCATTGAAAAGCTAATCACGAATCTGGAAATAAACAAGCGCCACTTAGTAAAATTGGACATCTGGTCACAAAGCAGTAATGATGTGGGAGAGAGAGAGCGGAACACCAACACTAATAATGAAAACATTTCAACCTTCACTCTGACAAAATACTTTTCATGGAATGTCATTCACATGGGAGCTTCTAAAATCGTCGAATGAAGTATCTATTTTCACATTAAATTAAATGAATATCTTCTGTACTTCGGGGTAATTCGATCGCTAAGGCTTACATTAAAAATGAAAATAATACCAGTGTGTTGATGAATCCGTTGTTTAATCTCCTTGACATGTACATTTGACCATTTCGACCGTTTTAGTAAAATATTGTAAGTTATATGTCGCTTTGGTGTTTGTTCTCATTCCAGTAACTGAAGGATTCTCTCTTTGAATAAGCGATATTTATTCCAGCTATTTTTCCAAAGGCATCCTATTTTGTGTAGTGGTACTCCCTGAGGTGGCTTTAAATGGATAATGATCAACGTGATCATAATAATAAGAGTAAACTCAGGAAGTCGGTAGAATGCAAGTAACGCGTGCATATTTGTAGGGACACAGGCGAACAATAACTACTTTATCGTAGCATTTGATTGGAATAACTATCTCCACAAAGCTGTAAAATGTAGTGACCGGACTGCATGCATTACTCGCATATATCTGTTCATTGATATCATGGTCACTCAATATTTGAAGAAGTATTCTTGCACAAATGCACATGTAGAAAGACATAATAGTTTTTATCTGTGGTTCGTCGATTATGAATATTTTCCCTTTGAAAGTTCCAGGTAAGTTACCATTTTAAAGGAAATCGCCTGCTTCTCAAAGAATCAAGGCCGATTTCTAGGTGATTCGTAAAAAGTTCTTTGAGTTGTTGACCAGCTGAAATAAGAGAGAGTTAGTAATGAGCTGCAAGCTGAAGATTCTACCCGAAGTTTTTAATATAACCAATTGAAGGGTAGTGAGGAAGAATAGTTCAGCGGTTTAAATCGTACCACTTGAAGTCACTATTGACATGTGATGAATAAACAAATATGTATATGTTAAGTAGTACAGCACTGAATAATGGTGAATGGTGTAGTTTCTTGCTCTGGAATATATTGTGTTTATTCCAAGGTCATTCGCTGATGAAATTGTTCAAAGTCGTCATTAGTGAATGACGAAATGGAAACAGGAAACTAGATAAACCTCGTTGACTAATACTTAATAAAATCCGATCAGACTGTGTCCGCCGAACAATATCCTTTATCATTGTCACCACACGGGGGAAACTCAACTTTGACACGTGCATTCTCCATTAGATTTCCAGCATACATATTGATCCTAAACGTCATGAATTTCAATGTGGATGATTTAAATGCAGAGAGATTAAGCATGAGTTGAATTGAAGTAAATGTGTCAAAATCTATTAGGTACATTATTCGGTGGATCCCTTAAGAAATATTCCACAGGTGCTTTCAGCAATTCACTTTTGATTTAGGGGTATTTTCCATGCTAATTTGTTTGTTGAATACATAACACTATGTAGTGTACGTTATTCTTGTTTCTCCTATTTGTGATCGTATCGAAATGACCATGAACGATAAATTCTATTCGACACGTCATCTAAAGAATGAAAGTGGTACACATTTTAACAGGCATAATTTAAGTTTGAATGCTACTGTTTTTGCACACCTCATCACACCTTTTCTTGAACACTACTCACTAAACAGATTCACCCTGATTTTTACAAGATTAGTCGTTTCTAATTCAGTAATCCGGAAAGGTTTTCATAAAGCAATTCCTTCTTTTATTTTTCTTAAGTACTAAGTGATGCTTTGCAAACTTAGAGTAGTATTTGTGCTCTATAGTAGAACATATTTCTAACAAATATTTGCTCCTGTGACTTCATGTGATTAGGATCACGCTTGCTCAGCAATCTATGCTTATAAAACTTTAGATAATTTCGAGTGAATTTCTGTGTTCATAGATTATGCAACATACTACTCTCAAATAGATTTCTGTGAAGATTTGTCAGACAGCTCATAAAACAGGACAATTTCATTGCTCATCTGTTCAGGAGAACTCAGTGAGTCAGAAGATTTGAAATAATATAAAGCTGGAAATCGACTAAAAAGACTAGGAATCAATTAAAAGGTTGTGAAAAATTCTGGTTGGTATTTCGTAAGTAGAATTCTCATACCAGCTGAAATACCTACATATGTTTCCTGTGTATGTTGAAAGGAGTTCTTGCGTAGAAATGCGCGTTCTTTTATTCCGGCAACCCGAATAATAAAGAAGCATGACACGTCAAGCATGAAGGACTGCAAACACCCTACGTTATTTAATATTTCCAAGCGTTTACAAGAAGTGTAATAGGAAAGAAGACGAAACTAACGCTGTCATTTCATCGGAATCACACACTTATATTCCCGTTAATGTTATCGTTATAAAGTGAATAACTGACAACATTCATGTACCTCTTCATCATTTGTTGTCACTGAACGAATTGAAACATAACTGCAATGAACAGTGTGAATCTACAGGTGTATTTCTTTCAAGTTTTCACTGTTACAGCCAGTGTAACCAAAGATGATACACAGGACACCCTCAGCTGACCGATCATTCACGTCAACAAGGAGACATTAACACACAATTTATTGGGTTCATGATATCTGAATCTTTATTGCATGATATTAACGCAATTTCGCCACACGTCACATGCAATCTTGTCTTCTCATAAGCTTAAATATTCGAATAACTGACGAAGTTCCGAGAAAACGAATCAGCATAATGAGTTTAAGTAAGAAAAAACTTGACTCATTTGAAAAAGTGGAATGTAATAGAAACCGAAATATTTACTTGTGTTTCCCCATCTGTTGAACAAAGATTATTCTTGTGTTTAATTCTGTCTACTTTTAGATCAATAACTTGAATAATAAAGAAGCGTCATGCATCATTTACGAAGGACTACAAACACTGAATGTAGTATTACCCATAGCAAATGTTCATGCGAGAGTCATTTCAAGTGAAAGTGAACTTTTTAACGTCATTACTTTGACGAAATACATACTTTTATTATCGTCAATGTCATCGCCATAAATGGGGTGACTGACAACATGCGTATAACTCTCGTCATCTGGTATCACTAACTGAAATCGATCAGGACTACAGGAGACTATAGAAATCTAAAGGATACTTGTTAAATTTCATTTCGGGTTGCATTATCAAATGGCACACAAGGCGCTCTCAATTAAGAGGTTTATCATGCTAAAAGGAGATTAATAATTCACTTTTCAGTGGTTTCATGTTTTTCAACTTTTCTGATCTGTGGATTGAAGGCAACATCGCCACACGTCACATACAAGCGTCTGTAATTAAGAGTTTCAATATGTGAATGCCAAAGTATCATCGAAAGGGAAAAGAAGAAGTATCACATTAAGTTTTTTTTAAATTTTAATCACGTTTGTGCTTCAATAAGTATTCAGCCATCATTTACTGCAAAGCAAGAATAACCTTCTTCACTTCACACTATCGTCAGTAGCAGAATTCATCTGCTTCAAGTTTTAATCCCCAAAGAATTTCCGACTTTCATCACCCGATATGTTTGTAGAAAAGAGTTATAGCTTAAAAGTGAATTGTTCAGTTCCCTTAAAAAATCCGTGTGTTTTTGTTGCCATGTGAAATATATTCATGAGTTTGTTTGTTTTTTCAATCCTCATTACAGATGCAAAGTGTAAGATTTTTCTAAATTGGTCACTTATTTTAGTGGAAACCTTCAACTACATTCTATTCATTGTTTCGAAGTAAATGCATACTATACATTAGAATGATTATACTATTGTATTAAGACACTCGAAAATAAAAGTGTCTTTAAAAGGGTTTCAGAGTGTCTGAAAATTAAATTACGTCGTTAGAAAATCTTTTGTGCTTCACAAAGTAAATGAACTGCAAACACATATGCCATAAACACAAAGTATCTAAGAAATGGTGATATGTTGTCTTATTTTTGTTGGTATTCATTCGAATTAATTTATTCGGACTCATTGTGTTATACAAAGGGTCGAAATATCAGGGACTAAGTGAATGATACTTGATGGTTGGAATTCAAACGCTGTGCAAGACGAAACAGTATACACGAATATGGATTTGAAGTCGAACGTAACAGTTCACTGTTGGCCTGTTAAAGAAGTTTAATATGCCAACTATAAGAAACACCACACCGAAATCTGATCGAATAATTCACAGATAATATCTTGACATACATCAGAATCTTTGAAAATCTCCATGAGCTTAAGCACTGTAAAGCAATTATCAGATCTATTCATAATTTTGAAATCTGCATTTGTACAAACAATAGTCCTTATTTCATTAAAAATAACGTTTGAGCCAATGAGATTTTCTTTCAACCCATAACTGACATAACATAATGTATTTGCGAAATTATAACTGGGAATATTATTCTATGGGCTGGCGGAAAGCCTTGCATTTTGCAAATAATACACCCAAGGACAGCGACAATACTAATGAAAGATACTCACAAATTGATAGAATAATAATAATTAGTTCAACTAATAACTAAATATTCGAAAATTAATGAAACATTTCCACATATGTATACTTCATTACAGATGAAGACAGTGAGTACTATTTCCAATTTGACTGTGTAATTTCCATAACGAGGTACTGTCAGTTTAATTTTCATGCAAGAATTAACGTTGGCGATAGGTGTAAAAGTGCTGACTGCCGTTTCATCGCTAATGCTGTAACAAATAGTTACATAATGAAAACCAAAGTGTTCTATAAAATGTCATACCACGAAATCTGACTAGTTAAGTGTAAACATTTTGTGGGTGTCAACGCGTATGTTGTATATCTTGCTTCACACAAATTCTATCACAGTAAGCATATGAAAATGGATTTTCCATTTTAACACGCCTCCCACTATACGTCAATGTCTAAAATTTAAGTTAACAAAAATGCAACATTATCCACAGAAAATGCATCTGTAAACAATAAAGGCAAAAGTCGTCTGATGGGAAACCATTTCAATCGTCTGCTTGCTATTTATTCCACGAAAAAGTTGACCAGTACTCACTAATTTGACTGGTTCTGTATTTGATATCAATTTGTAAACAAATCATAAAATTATTCATTCTGCTATCACCAACTCCTTACTTGCGTTTGCAACATTTTTCGTTCATAATGTGATTTCATCAGTACGTGAGTTTAGTTCAAAACAAAAGTTATTTAAATAACAATAACCACAGGGTGGTTTCCGTTTACTTAGAATTAAATGAGACGTGAAATTATTGACAACCAACTTATGCTGAGTGTAACAGAAAAATGACAAAGAAAGGACCAATTCAACAAAGCCCTACAGTCGTATAAATATTTACCAAAGCTGATATAATTACACAGAACTGACTTCATAAGCAAAGATAATAGTCACAAATTGCTTAAAACCCAACGGTACAAAGAAAAAAAGCGTTAGAATTGTGATAAGGTTGAAATTTTCAAGAGTCGGTTTGTGAGGATTAGATTTGTTCTTACGAGTTTGATAACGGACAATTATCAGTTAAAGAACCATTGAATAGCATGGTGTACTGGAGAGCTGTTTCATACTAGTTTGGAAATCATCAGCGAAGCACACCTACTGGGGTACGAATCCAGGACTTTCCTGTGTCGATCCGCCGTCAAACTCGTGAAAATGTTGAAACTTTTATATTAAGCAAGAAGAAAACTACTTGCGTGTTGACTTTACAGTGTCAATAGGGTGAGAAAAAGTACAAAAATAACATGTGAGAGTGATAGTAGTGATTTGATTACTGAAATAAAAGCAAAGTTATCATTAAAAATTAAAATTAAAATGTGTAGAGAACGACTAATGAAAAGGTTAAGACCATGTTAGAATAATAGACTGGACAGACTTTCTCCGTATTTAGATTTCGACGTTGTAAAGACGAATCTACAAAGCCGCTGCCACACACAAATGCTGAGAGCTGATGCCCTTTGTACCATTTGGGCTCACGTTGTAGATAATCTTGAAAGACGACTCTGGTGAAGTTGTAAGGCTGGCGTTTACCAAGTGCTTGAGAATTAGGCTAGTAACTGTCTTGCATTGTCCTTTTCCTAACCATGCAGGATAATGTTCAGAAATGCGTTTGGAAAGTGTGCGTTTCGCGTGACCATTACAACTAACTCCACAGGAGAAGGTTAGTTCATAAAAACACATCGAAGTCGTTCAAAGCGGCAGTTCATCCTTCACACACTCATTGATTATTTGTCAGCTGTAGACATTGATCAGTAGATCAGCAACAAGAAAGGCCAATATCAATGTTCTGAATAAGTGATTCTTTATAATCTCAGCTTCGTTATCACCTTTGATTTCAATGTTGATGAATAGCAGTTTCTTCGCTACCGTCTGGGTACTTTCGGATGTCTGCTTTAACTTCATGTTTTTCTCAATAAATCTTGGAGGATGTCCATTTTCCGTGAGAACTAGCCCTAGTCGCTCCACTTTCCGGTTGATTGTATCACTAGTACGTATCCTTCTTATTCTTGAGGATAAAGAGTGGATCAGATTTCTTTCTCTTCTCAATGCGACTTTACTATGAAAATTCATGTACTGACCATTCCATGTTGGTTTCACGTAGATCGATCCTTTCAAGAGAAAAGTCGGATCTCTATAGAGTGTTTTTGAACTGCACATAGAAAGTGCATCTGAATAGTGATTCCTTTAAGTAGTGTGTCCGAATAGCCACGTGTACATTATTATTATCCTCAATGTATTTGCATATAAAGGTAAAAGACTGAGTGAGAAGAAAACTGACGAATGTAGATAAAACATTCATGAATATCATTTCCTTCCCGGATTCATTAGCATTACTTGCTGAATGAATATGCTGGAATGTGTCAAAATACAGCTAAACGAAATCAAAATAAAAGCAGCATTGGCAATATGTTGATGACTGATAAATAGGAGAATTAGTGAGGGATAACGAAATAATACTGATTCCGTTCAAGGGAATTTCACCTTCTCTTAATTTTCCAACAAACGTATCTTTCATCCCCACACACAGTTTAGTTATTAATATTATCAATGTGATGCTGATACACTCTGAGTTACACTGATAATTGGTTTAAGCATATTCATGATGATGAAGAATGCAAGAACACTGAAATACTTATCATGATGATTAGCGGTGTTTGTTTAAGAAAGATGCATTTGTGCTTTCACATTAACAAAGGGATGGATATTTAAATACTTTCTTTTATTCATACAGTTTAGTTTATCATAACATCGTGGATATTCTCACGTGAACTGTAGATCCAGAGGCTCTGACATTCATTCTCAAATGTTGAGGATGCTGAATTTACCTAACCTAAATGGGATTTTCATTCACCTATCGGAATAGACAGCATTGAGAACAATTGAAGTTTCAGTAATATCTATTGATGCGTAAATGCTGAAATCCGTATACTGGTCTGCAGTGGTTGGTTTTCGGTTGATCAACACTTTCTCTTATTCGTATCGTGTTTGAACTAATTTGTGAGAAGTTGAATGGAGAACTTCACAACCTTTTGATGGGCTAACGTGTAGAATTTCAGACACAGTTGATTTGTCAGTGGATTACAACAGTTGAACAGCTTCCTTCACAGATATCATAAAGTTGACTAATGCAAATGAAAGCTGACGTTAACCTCTTCCCGTCGTTAATGTTGAACGAATAAAGTTCCCCTGAATATTGTATCTGCGAAAAGTGACGTCATTTTACATGTAAAGGATTCAGTAGAATTAACTGAAAATTTACAGTTCGAATGCTTTAAAATGTTCGGCTGACAAGACACTGCTTGCAGAACGGGTGTGAATATTCCTTAATAAATTGTTTGTTATATGTCTTCAACTGTGCGATCGTATTATTCAAATGTTTCTACATATAAATTCAGAAATTCCAAAAATCACTATAGAAATAGTTATTTTTTGACAACAAATTATTTATTCCGCTGTTTTTGATATTTTCGAATGATGAACGAATTTTTTCAGAGTGTAAGTACTATTGAATAACAATAAATCCGATGATTTTTATAACAGTTACACGGCAATGATTGTTGTTTATCAGTGATGATATCAGAATCATATCATTATATCATTAGACAACAAAAATTCTGGTTGTGTAGTGCTATGGTTTTATTTATAAATATAAAGACGATCCTTTTAGCATTTTGGAGTCTGAATTAATCGCATATCAAGGATTAACAGTTGTACACAAGGTATCCAGTGTAAGAAGGAGTGTTATGGTGATGATGAATATTGTATTTCATAGCTCTAATGAACTGAGTTCAACATGCTGGCAGAGGAAGCGACAAAGACATGGATTTAATTGAACATAGAAAAGATAGAGATGATAAAAACAACTGACCAACAACAAGTAACAGCTCCTGTCAACAGAATAATATGAGGGAACTCACTTCCTTCTTCCGTCCCAAAAAACATTGTTTCAAGAACATGCGAAAGCACGGAAAGACATTCATCACTCTAAAATTAGTTTTGAAATTTGCTCCTCTAACTATAAACAACAAAATTTGGATTCGCCACATCAATATTAAATCAGCTATTTTATATGAATCATAAGAAAACTGGTGGGTCACAGACTATGGGAGACTTTGATCAACAGCTGCAAACACCATCTGCATAAAGGAAGATCTGATGGACAGTCAGAAAGAGACAGCAAAAAGATATTGAGAACGAAACAAACATAGACTTATTGCTCAAAAAGCTGTCTGAAAAAAATGAAGGTGAGTTTGACACACACTGAAGAGATCATCGTACGCCAGTCCGTCTCTTGATTGGAACCTGAATAGGTAATGACGAGTTGAACTTAGTCGCAATAATGATTTGGAGGAGAAGGAGTGTGTTCGAGGAGATGAGAAGCTATTGGCAGTTATGTTGACAGTAAAAAAGGACCAGAGTCAACAGGGTGAAGTGGAGATGAGATTTTTAATACCTGTTTCAGGGTTTGATCTTTCGCCAACGCCCACAGTTATCACGCTAAGCCAGCAATAGGATTAGCAAACAAAGAAGGCTGGGGCATGAGGTCAGCAACCCCATCCCGTAAAAAAATACCACTGCTGCTGAATCTTCACAGCTCTAGCTTGAAGCCCTATGCTTCACTGGGAACGTAAAGGAATAAATAAAACAAATAGATAAATATGAATTATTAATTGCTGATAAAATCATCGGACGAATGCCAGCTATGTAATTATTTCATAGACACCAATATTTGGATATTCATTCTCAGTGATATATTTAATTAAGTTTTCAGAGGTGAGTAACATACCGATTTGGAATCAGTATTTTATATATGAAGAACAGTGTGTGTTTACGGATCTGTCACTAAACATAAATAATGAGATTTTGTATAGTTGGTCAGATTTGCATATTTTCACGAATGTCAGCTGTCAGGGCATGCCTTTATATAAATCCAGAGAGGCACATACATAAATTTATATATTTACAAAATGAAAGTGCCATTCATTGAGTCACATGTGCACAGCTAATCCTTCACTCCATTTCAGTTTACAACAAAAGTAGAGTTTGGTTATTGCTATCTTCAAAATGACGCTAATACACTCCCTGTTGCACTGAAATTTATCACATTTTCAGTTGAGTCGAACAATGATTCGCCACACAGTACATCCTCCACCAGATTGAACTTCAACCATCAAATAAAAATGATTCTTAGCTTACACAGGCGTCAGACCATAAGAAAGCCAGTCAATCTTTTCAGTCTCTTCAAATGAGACATGTTTCTGTTAAATTTTAGCTTGATTCCACAGCGTATTTTGTTACAAATATGGAATTTTAAGCCTGCGATATCGGTAACCAAATTTAGCAGGCGGACCATTGATATCAGGTATGTGTGTGCCGGGTATCGCAATTCGGACTATTTGGGCGATCAGTAAGCGTCCTAACCACTGTCCTGAAAAGTGATTTCCTTCCAATGGAGATATTGGTAGAAGAAAGATGCATATAAACTAACACGTTTTTCACGTAATGAGCATAAAAATCACGTCATTAATTTATACTATCTACTATAACAAAATATCAGGAATATTCTCTCTTAAACTGTAGGATAATGAGGCCATACGCTATATCTAGAAGACGAAAATTCACCAGCTTTTGAGACAGTTAGACAGAATTTGCGTTTAACTTTCAGAATACAGAGAGACATGAACAGTAGCAGTTTTTATTTCTATCAAGTGATTCCCAGCTTCCGAAGTCAGTAGAGTGAACTTAAGTGGCTGCTTTTTGGTAAATCAACCCTTTCCGTGGTTAATACTGCGTTGAAATTATTTGAGGAATGGAATGCGAAACTTAACATTCTTTCGATAGGGTAACATTTAGAATTTCTATCAAAGTTGAACTATCAGTGGATTACAACAGTTGAAGAGATAAATTATTTTTCATCTACTATGACATTAAGTAACAGGAATATTGCAATATGAATGTGTTATTCTGTAACACATTTTGTCGCATAACCTCTCATTGAAATAACGTTGGTTTAATGTGACAAGTGTCCTTACTTTTTGATGGTGGCGCTTGAATCTTCTTGTTGTTTTTCATTCGTTAATGTAAACTTACTAGTGACGGTTTCTATGCTTTGGATACTCTGCTGTTTATTTCGAAGGTGGTTGAACAAAATCCATAATACTTTGTTTATTGGATATTTCATGCAGTGAATGTGTATGATCATGAAAACATTTCATTGTGCATTAAGCTTGCAAAGCATATGATACAAATATATTTAAATACATTAGTTTTGATCCCCTAGCTATTTCACTTGCCATGTTTATATGTATTAATCAAAACTTTTCCTCGTTATCTCAATCTTCGCTACTCTGATCAATTTCCTACTACTTCAGTTATGTGTGTCATTTGTTCCCCTTTAAATAACTTCCCACACGCTAATGAATATTTTAGGTGGTGAGTATCACGTGAAACTCAATTTATTTTATTCTACCACACTTACTATTCAGTAGTTTCTGACTAATTAATGCGAAGTAATCGTGAAGAAACTAATAAATAAATTGATTCCATTCACAGTAGTTCCCCGACACACATATGTTTCAGTCAAATGCACAGTGTGACTATCAATATCGACAATATGAGGCGCATTCACTCTCTATTTAACTATTTCAGAGTGAAACATGCACTAGTCCATTAGTGGAATTGAACAAAGATCCTCCGTATAGGACTACCAGCACAAGAGAAGTCATGCAACAAGCAAGCATGAAACCTAATTCTCAAAATATGTGAGCATAAACGAAGTCAAATCATCCCATTGAATCTCTTCAAAGGAGATATTTAGTAGCATCCACGAGCACTGATGATGAATTGCAACGGAAAAGAAAGCTGCATGCATTTTCGATCTCATTCTGCTACGCAAATTATGATAACTTCTGTAGATGCTATCCATTCTAAATTGCAGAAAGAGGGGGGCACTTCAATCCTCTATTTGCTTATTTATTCAGTTTTATTACCTAGATAGTGACTGTGTCTATGCGTAAAATATTCTGCTGACTAGTATCTCCAAATGGAAGAAGATTGTTTATCGGATGTTTCTCAGGTTGTCTTAGTATTTCTCCATCAGTTGTTTTTGTACTCACATTCTCATATCCATTCTAACAGATTTCTAATCTAATTGATATTAGTTCATATACTGCGAGATGGTCCTCTTCTCACGTTTAAAAATCGGCATAGTTGAAGGTGGTTTATTATCATTATATTGTTCTTCTTGTTATTTGATTTATGTTCACACATTTTCATTTTGGATCTTCGGGCATATTAACTAATTCAGGCTGTAAGTGACACTTGAAATTAATTCTCTTCTTTTTGTATCAAGAATGACTGTATTTGAATAGAGTTATTTTGGAAATTATTTTTCAAGCAACCAACTTTAAATTGACAGTTTGTAGATGCAAATGAACTTGTGTGTGTTCTCTTATTGTATAAATGTATATCAGTATAATCGCTCGTTTAGATTTCCGGTATTTCGAATTAGTCATCCGCCTTCTGTTGTTCATTCATGAACATGCGAAATTATTGTTGACGGGGTATTGTCAATATCACTAAATGTTCTTTCATATACTGCATTTACAGTGGCAGTATAGCTTTTACTTGTGCTGAATTGTATCCACCACGTTTCTCTCAACAACGTGTTTTATGGGTAACTCCAGCTGCCTTCTTTCACTAATACGCGAATTATGTGTAACCAGAAGGAACCATTTCCTTCTCTTATCCAACAAGGCATAGCTATCTTAAGTAATGAAAATCCTGGAAGATTAATGACAGAAACACCAATTATGAAACCGTCCTCTAGCCAATTCACAAGTGATAACAAAGACATTATTTATTAGCTTGCCGTTGAAAGGTGAAATTATTGCTAAAGTGATTTAAAGTCGTTTACCTAAATGTATCAAACGTTCATTTTATGTGGCTGACTGTACATCTTCAAAGTAAAGTAGTTGAAAAAGAATATTTCTATGATGAAAAACTGTGTAATTCCATATAAATTAATGGGTATATTTCACTATTACCTTAAACAGCTAGCGATTTTTTATCTCGAGTTGGGCACAGTACTAGTGATGGATTCCATGCATTAAATTAACACATCCACTAATTAAGCAGTCACAATGTTTCACAGGTCAATATCAAATAGATTAGGTGGGAAGGGTTATGAGAGATTAGAACATAAGATAATTATCGAATACTTTTCATATGCATTACTAATAGTTATTTACCAGACAGATTGACAAACAGCAAATCGAAATTTATATAAACGTATGTGAGAGTAATAGGAGAAATATGTGAAAACCATGTTTAAAAATCTGCATTACGATTCTGAAACTGTTCATATGAAGCTCTGATTAATGTTTAAATATTTTGCGTATTCTAGTTACTGGAGGTGAGTTACTGACTGTCTCATGTATTATTTAACACTAATTTAGACGATATTACATATCTTTTGCATAACAACGAAATCATCATAGTGGTTCATATCTTATCTTATAAATTCTTTCAACACAATACTTGCTCAACTTATCGAACATTGATTTCATCATTTTCATGCTGATACAGAATTCAACGCAAATCGTCTAGTTATTTAATATAATTACCGTACATTTTCATTTTTACATTATCGGCATATTAACTTACTCAGGAAGTAAGTATCATCTAAAATTATTTCTGTTCTCTTCTATATCAGGAGAGACTTCATATTTTCGGTCTTTTATCGAATATTGTAGTTTTGGAAGTTTTCATTTAATTTACCCTTTTTCAAATTGACAGTTTAGAAATGCAACTGAATTTGTGGTTTCTCTCAGTGTGCGAATTTACGTCAGCTAAATCGCTCTTAAATACTTGTGATTTTTAGAATATTCATCCACTCGACACTGATGAATATGTGAAATTACAGTTGGCATAGTTGGAAAACCGTCTGCAATCAAGCAGCAAATTACATTAAAGATTATTATCAGAATAATGATCGACAGATATAATAACTACTCATATTCTGAAGACGGTGAAATGGGTAAACTAAGGTATAACATAGGTAATTAGTAGTTATACCTGGTATATTGTCACAGAATTTATTTCTGCTTTTTGTGAATATCCAATGGAAGCTCTTATTCTTCTGCAAATATTCCACGTATTACAGTTAACCAAGGTTAGTTATTGATTGTCTCATAAGTTATTTATGGCACTAATTTAAGGGATGGCGAAAATCCATTACAGCACACTGGAATCATTCATATGTAATTCCCCGCATAATAATTCTTTCACACAACCACTAATCAAGTCATCAATCCTCGATCCCGTCATTTTCATGAGGATTCAGTGTATAAATCACTGAATTTATCCTCATGATGGTAAGTGAAGTCGTCAGAATGATGGGCCATATACACTGGCACGTTATATAAGTGATGGATATTCTAGTAACGTCATTTATTCATACAGCTCAGTATAGCTCAACATCTAGGATATTGCCGTGTAAGCTTTAGAGTAACTGAGGCTTATGTTCTTTATCGAACACTAATGATCGTTAGCTGAGCATGTACTTAGATGTGAATTGCCTTCAGCTCTGAGAATACAGAGTGCCGCGAATATTTGAGGTGTCTATATCCCTCTACTGGTATCCAGTGTTTGGAGTAAAAAATGGCCATTTTTTGCTGGTTTAAGGAGTAATTAACCATTTTTGTGATGCATGTCATGATTGAAATAAATTGTAAGAAGTGGATTGCGAAACTTAACACATTCTCGACAGACCAACCTGTGTAACTTCGGCCAAGGTTGGACTTTTTCTTGAGTTCAGTAGTTGAAAGTTTCTATCGAAATCTACTAATTGTACTAATATTTCTTCAATGCTCTTTTTAATGTGGAATAAATATTACGTTCTCTGAAACAATACATTTTAATTATTGGATGCAGATTTTATTACACAATTCAGTCGCATCCTCTTTGGCTTGTTGTACTTCCTTAATTATACAGCTGTTGTGCTTTCATGGTTTTCCTTGAACTCTGTGCATTATTTCAGAAAACATAAGTATGTTAAAATTTTAAAACTTGATGTCTTAAACAGTAATTTATAATGTGATACACATACATGACACCTATCAAAACCACCTTGATGCAGATAATAAATAATAACTGTAATAAAACTAGACACTGTCTTATTTGGACTTATTTTGCAAAAGATGGACATGATATTCTCTCACGAGGATAATATTGGGGATAAGAGAAGATGTCCGACAAATTTTGAGCTTCCATCCAGAAAGTTGTTAATCTCAACCCGCATTTGTGAATCCAGGCTGTCATGTTTTGCACACCATGTATCTGATTCTGCCTTTGTTTTTTCGATTTGTACTGGTGTGTAGGTGATGCTACCATCTTTCCTAGCCAGTAAATTTGTTTCCACTAGCTAAGTGGTACAAATTTCAATAAAATATTTATCAAAGAGGCTTATTTCAACAATTTCTGTCATTCAGTTCATTCATCTCTCAACATTTTGTAGCTGGTCACGCAGGGAATTTAGTTAAGGTACTAGGCAATGCAATGAGTTGAAATTCGACTTTGAATCATAAAAACGTTTTCGGAATAAAATTAATGTTGCCTAATGGATGAATTTCCGCCTCATTTTTCAGTAAACACACGCTATTCGTTATATAGTTTACGCATTTTCTTATCACCTCTGGATGTTGAAAGTGACTACCTGTTACACTACGCTGGGCATTACTGACTTTCAATGGACTACGGACATTGTAAAAAATATTTTTATTTTTTAGTGAAAGCATGTATGTAAAATCTTTTTCTGCAATATATCAATTAATTTTTAACTGAATGCGTATCATAATTTCGACAGCTAAGAACGTATTATCATGTAACATATTAATATCTTGAAACTGATTCAATGATGAGCAGTCCTGAAATGTACATCTGTGGGAAAATGTCTTAAATACTTCCATGACATTTGATGAAATTCTACTTTCCGTGAAGGTGAGGAAGATCCCAATGGTGATTTTTTGACTTATTTATTCATTTAACGTCCTAAGTGGAAGCTTGAATTTTCAGGAGCAATGATGTTTATTTTTACGGCATGAGGATGTTAGCTGCATGCCCAACCTTCCCTATTGACCAGTTTCATTACTGCCTAAGCGAGGTAAAGAAGTTCATCTGTGGCTGGAGATCAAACCTTGATTCACGTGTGTGGTTGATGGGTATTCTACCGCTGAGCCACCAACGCCTTCCCTTTCCTTCGAGACGTATATTTCCAATTTATTTCATTCTCACTGACTTAACAATGGACATCATTTGTTCCCTCTTTCTCTTGGCTCTTCTATGACCTCTAGTTCGTCGCTTGGCAAACTGAATAGCTCTTTATCCTTACCTTTCTTCAGCAATTCAAGCATTCGCTTTCTAAAAGGTGCGAAATGAACAACTTCACTGATCTGTTTCCGGGTGTATTTCGCTTGTTTGGATATACGGTTTTTTTGGAAGAACGTTCGAATTATTCTTCAGTCCATTCTGTCTGCCAACACACAGGATTTTACGCATCGTCATCCCAATCATGCAGTCTAGTGTAGCGTAAGACTTAGTCCTGACAGTGAATATAATAATACAAGTCATATTCAATCAATGAAACAGTATTAAGGTTTCTAAACATGATGAATTACTATCATTTGTGAATGGGTAAAATGCTATTAAGCAATATGACTCGTATATTCTCTAAACATTACGACATCGAATATCAGGATAACTTTCTCAATCTTACCAACTGATCAACCCAACGCATCTGAACACCTTCCAACGAATGCTCTATATGATATCTACTTTTTCATCACGATGAACGAAGATGATAGTAAACAGTGAATCATTCCATATTTTTCAATCTGTGAAAGAACCGATGCTTTATTACTTATAAAATTTATGCAGCTGTTCTTTCTTCATCCACTTGAATTACGTTTTCTACCAGTTTCCTTAAAACAAAACATCATTTCAGTTGGGCAGCGTAAGTCAGTGTTGAGTCCTTTGATTCGGTTGTATGCTACGTGTGACATATTTTGACTTCACCAAAGTTCGGTTGTTGTACTTCCTTATTCCCACTGGATGCATACTGCATGTGGTTATTTTGGAGAAAAATATGTAGAATATTGCAACGGTGTTCTAACTTTCTATTTCTTTTATACCATGGCGACAAGCATATACAAAGAATTTAACATTCACACAGATAATAAATAAAAAATTATATCTGCAGTAACCAATGCTGCTACTTTCCTATGTAATTATTTGAATGTTCGATGACTTTCTACTAAATGTGTTAAGATTTTGTAAATGTTTAATTGTGGCTTTTATGTTTGTGCAAATATTAAAGAAAAATATTAGTTGTGATTTTGTTTTTCCGCATTTCACACAAATCAACATTACAGTAAAGAAGGATCTTCCAAAGACAAGTGAGTGACGTGTGAAGTGGTTGCTATCTTTACACGTTCATGTTTCATCCACACACTCATGTCAATAAAGAAAGAGTGAAACAAACTTCATTTGCTTCCATTGTGAAGTAAGAATTCTGTATGACCATAACAAAATAATGGTGATCATACCAAACAACGAACGTATTAGGACATCATCAAACTAACAGTACGACGTTGCAGGCAGGTTGATATTTGTCGTTATAACTACTTAATCACCACTAAATAAGTCATCAAACCAATCAATGTAAATTATGTATGAAATTCAGTAATGATGCCAAGAAGGTGCCGAAATGTTATTGAGTATGTGAAAAGGTTCTTTCACAAATATTTTTTAGAAAACAATAAATTATTACTTTCGGTAACCATTGCTTCTTGTGAGTAGGCATTTGTGTCAGAGCACTCTACAAAATATCAGCCACGCTTTGGTTTCTGCGGGAAATCATTATCATCGCGTAAACATGCATATTCACAATTTTAAATTGATGGATGATGGTGGGAGTGACTTATCAAATGAAAGTTATTTATCACAGTAATTCGTGTTGTAAAGACTGAAATCTGTCGTCATTCTGAACACTTAATGCAGCATGGATGTAATTAGTGCAAGTGATTCCATGGATATTACCGTTTAGTTTAGTTATTTCACTTTTAGTTCGTGTGGTCAGTTTTTCGAAGTTGCATGTTGCATGAACACATCATATTTTAAAAGTGAAATCCATATTGGAGAAACTAAGTCAGTAAATGCATTTGAATTTTTCCTTTGCAAACATGTAGTTAAAATTGTTCCTGAGATTGGGAATGGTAAGTTCTCTCCCAAAATATTTTCAGCTTGCTTCACTTATGTTGTGACATAAATAAAGACATGAAATGAAACAGTGTGACTTTCAGCAACATTTCGAAGAGAAATAGGCGAAAAGTTTCACATATTTTCTACGCAGATTACGTGCTGACCGCACCGAATGAGTAGTTTGCATAGGAACTCTGCCAGAAAAAATCGATTACATCCTTCACCTCAACATAAAATAACAAGACCTTTCGGATGGTTTAAGTAACATTTCTCAAATTTGTCTACATTTTGTATTATCAAATGAAGTAACCATATCCGAATTTACATAAGAATGAAATGATCCTTTTGAATACTGATATCTAAGCCCTCATGAGGTCAAATGGAATAGAACTTGAAATTTAAGAACTCGAAATCCTGCTCTCAGTATAAAAGTTTAAACAGATCTCTTCCAATACTTCTCCAGAATAATCATATTAACAAACGAGACAGTTTAAAAAAGAAAATTCCTTATTTACATCTAATGAAAAGAAGTAAATTTTAGAGCTGATAATATGAGCATCTTGCATGATGCCCATCAACATGAAAAACTGAACCTGATTGATTCCCGTCGATTCACTGGATGAGTGAAATTGAATCTCATGGTGCATTATTTGGTGGCATTAAGGTAGACAAGTCATTTTATTCTACATAAATCCAAGCCTGATTTACAATAAAAAGAGTTTATGAGCTATTTAAATAGTAAGCAACAATACTAAGCAAATTATGAGTTGAACGACAACACCAAGAATACCCATCTGATAATGGTACTAGGAAGATAACCCATTCAGTGATCGACAGCACCTCACTTTTATGGGTTAGAAATACTTCGATAAACATTTCAAGACAGAGAATGAGTCGAAGTGTTTGTTCAAAAAGTGGGTGTTTTAACATTTGCATACATATAAATCTATGACGCCCCTTTCCATCTGAATGATGATATGAGACGGGCAAAGACAAAATGACGGCGAATGGTGCGAATATTCTGCCCTAATTAGGTAATGTTTAACAGTGAAGTAAAGATAAGTAAAGATTCATGTGAGTATCTGACTTCGAGTTACGTTTCTATTATAGTTAGTCATTATTATACAGCGTTGAATCACTGTCTGCTTCAAAATGTCAAACATCCTTACATATAATTATGATGTACTTAGCCATAGTTTCCTATATTTCTAGAGATAATTTGTCGCGTTGGACTCAATGGAGACTGACATGGTAGGTTGATTATCACGTTAATAGTGTTAGATTCATTGTTGTCACATGAGTTTCACCAGGTGTAACTAGCTGGTAACTTAGTCAGCATTTATTGTTTTGACGCGTGAAGGAGGAAGAGAATAACTTTGAGTACTTGTTGGCTGAATACATAGTCGGTGACAATCATTGTGGTACATAGAATATGAATCTTCTTAGTGCTGTCACTGTTTTCTTCATCTAAATGTCAAAAAATTTTAGATGGAATTTAGAGAATTAGGTTTAATATAAGTAAAGGAAGAAGTGTGAAATTGCAACGAATCTGTTTGAAAATGACGTTAGTGAATTGTATTTCCCCAATGTAAAAAATCCGAATGAAAAACGTGGTTGATGTTTATTCACCACTCGATGAGCTAAGCGTCGATTCGATCATTGATTTCCTCCCTCATCACCAAATTTTCATCCGTGTTCCTTAATTATTCACGTCCGAATATAATCAATTTTATATATGATACGACAAAAGTAACATAAACAAATAATAGTGAGCATCAGAATTCAGGTTATCCGTGATGGCGACAAATTTCACAGTTAGGCATCACTGCATAACTTTTATTTTCTGCCTATATTGCAATTATATTCGATATGAACTTTAGCTTATGCGTAGAAATGCATTATTACATTTAATTTCATGCTTCTTATCGCTCATTAACAAGATATACCTCAAGCTTCAGGCTATTCATTCGTCAAGCAAAAGGAATTTTTCGCTGAATATTATCGTTAACTGTGCTTGCTTCTTTCTGACACTTGGTATGCAATCCTGAGCATCTCGTTAACACGGTGTGAGGAAGCTTCAGTGCTCACTTCACTAATCATCTGGTAGGACATCAACAATCACTGATATAGGCCTCACTCACCTAATTCCGATGCTACGGGAAACGTTCTCAGTAGAATTATCTTTATTCAACAAGTTTGTCTGAATTTATGAATTGTGACATTCATTTCTGTATAATTATCAACCCAGTCATGTATATCGCGTATATCTTCTTACTTCCTCAAATATTCGCTTGTGTTTTCCAGGTGGTGGGGATGAATACTTACATCGAATTCTGTTGAGACTACAAAAACAATTAATAATCTTTTCCTAACTATGTTGATGATTCATTGTCATTAAATTTTTTAATGTTTTTCTTAAATACTAAATTCCGACTTTCATCTTCAATAACGGTTGTTCACTCAATTTCTACAAACATTTTCAATTTTCATTTAAAGATTAAATTTTGTTTGTTTTAATTATACCTAAGTAAAATAAACGTCATTTACAACTCTTGATGGAATTTTTCATTGGGTAGAACTAATATAGCGATATTGAGAAGTGATATTGATTAACGACAATTGCTGCGAGGAAATTTGTTGAAACTGATTGGATAAATGAGAATTAACTTAACAACGTATCAGTTCATCATTAGGCATGAAATAACCATTTTCTCACTTTTCTACACGAAGGAATTCATGGAGGCAATTTTATTAGGTGTGAAATCGCTCACTGGTCTATTCAGTGTGTATCTCATCCGTCTCCGTTTTCTTCGGTAGCTTATCGGGCAATGGATCCTGGGTCGATTCATTTCCAGGATTACTCGTGGCTAATGCTTTTTGGTAGCGTGGTCTCATGTACAGAATGAAATCAGTTACTGATGAACCTTTATATCAATTAATAAGAATACACCTGCCAATGATGGATCAAATGTCTTTCTGCAGGAGGCAGACAAGGTAGATATGTTTAACGCAGTCAATTCGATACTAAGACGTCGTAACATCGCTATTAAAAGAAAATCTCAATTGACCTATTTTTAGTACTATCACACAACAACGAATAGAAGTTATAAAATTATGAATAAATCAAAATCGAAGACAAATAATAAAGACTAAGTGAAGGGCAGAACTGTGAGTGTGAGAACAAAGATATGCAGTCCAGGGAAAAAAAGTGTTGGTTGATTAAATGACTGAAATGTTCACTTAATTATTTTAGTCTTGAATAGATTATTTGTGTATGAAAGACATGAGATCTCATAATCCTGCAAATATTTCCTTGTTCTCAACTTGTTCAAATTATTTGAAGGATCTGTTTGTATAGAAAATAACAAGATTTATGATGTATTTAGCATGAAGTATTAACTTGTATTATATCGGCATTCATTGCAGTACTCTTCAAAACAGATAACAAGGAAGCGCGCTTCATATCTTCATATGTCTACCAAGTTGATTCCAAAGAACAACCTGGCACTTCACCTAACAATTCAGAGAGTATAGATGTCCTGATTCACCTGACCAGACGTCATCATGTCAATACAGTCACTGCAAATCACCCTAAATATATAGTCAATATATTCGAAGCATGCCCAAACTAACTACGAGCAACATTTAAAAGACGCAATCACTACAGTCGATCATTGATGTAATCGGTTTACAGATTAACTCAGAAGTAATACTCTAACACTTGTCAGATACTACATTACATCAGAAAAGTATCACTGATCACTTAGGAATTTACATTTCTGCCTATGATATCCTCTTATCCTTTTCATTCATCAGGAGTAATCATGTCTAAGTGCGAATGATAACAGTATGCAGTGAGTCAAATGTGGCGAAACTTATAATACTTATTACCATAAGTGATCAGCAACGAATAAGTATTACTCCAGCTGATTTTGGTGATTATGCCTTCTATACAGAACGAACACCCGAGATTGGAAGTCGTAGCTCTCTTCTTTTACTCGTAATTACTGGTAAGAATCAGCTCGCTTAATGTCTCACTGACAGCTGAATTCATGGAAGCTCTTGAATTTACAGTTACAAGTTCGAATGAATTAATGAGGCACCAGATCTTTCAAATGTAGCTTTGGGATAAATCTGACTGACAAACTTGATCTGAATACAACCTCAATTATTTGAAGCTCCATGTAGAGCACGTAAGAACATAATAGGGGTCATTTCAGTTGTCTATCGTTCAAATCAAATCCTCTGAGGCACTTGTCGAGACATCTAGTCTGTACAAAAGCCAAATTTACCGATGACCTTATTTTGTTCAACAAAGTGACACTTTCGTTCTTCGGAGCAAATTGTTCGGAAAAATCTACACCATTCGTCAGTTACCTGAAATCTTCTTGAATCTGTTGTCATTGGGTTACAGCTTTTGAGTTTTAATTTCTAAATCATTGAATATGCAAATACGCTGGTAATGGTCTAACTCTTTGCAATAGCCTAGTCTGTACATATTCACTCCATAAAATACTCGTAATAAGCAAAATAATGATGCACATTACATGGAGGACACAAAGATGAAGTTCCTTCATTTAGCTGACTGAATTATATCGACAAAGTGCTTCGGTGGCACAGCGGTTGGAGGGTTGCCGACCACGCATGTTCTTCTGGGTTCTATTCCTGGCAGACGCGTTTAATTACCTTCATAAGGCAGTAATTACACTAGTAAAGAGGAGAGGTTGGGCGTGAAGCTTCCAAACCCCATCCTTAAAAATAAACACCACTGCTAGCCTAAACCCCTGTGTTCCTGTGAGAAAGTAAAGGAATAAAAAAATTAAAAAAACAGCCAAACACGACAATGAATCGCCGTTCAACACATGTGCTTGTGAACAACAGAGGATGAATAAATGAATATTTACGTGGGTCCTCTTTTACCATTATGTTTCACTGAGCGTTCAACAAATTCTTCATAAATGAATTTGACTTTTGTTGTCTTTATCAGTCGAAATATTGTTCTATGGAATTTTAATCTATTTATCAGCAATTTTCTCATTTCTCTTGCAGATGTCTTGTAGCCAACTGATATAGTTGGCTGATAATCATTTCAATGCTCACAACTTCAATGTTGACATATAAATTCCGTGACATCTCGTAGGATGGTTGGTTAGTTGATGCCCATGCTATTTTAGCATTTCAACGAGGAAGTGAATAACTTACAGTGACTAATAGTCGATCGAAAACCAGATGGCGAAAATTGCAGAACAAAATAAAATGAACAATTTAGTGCATTCACAGACGCCTCAGTGGTGTCTCTGTCCATCTGCACAAAAAATCAGTCAAACCTGAAATTTACCAAATTTTAGAATGTCATAAAAATATAAAAGGAATCAAAATACACTAAATTTTAACTACAGAACATTGCAAAATATATTTCTGTTTGATTGGATGCAGGATTTCATCCAGGGCTAACATCATTTAGAGGACCACTGAAAAAACTGAGAGTACTGGATAGCTGTTTTATTCTAGTTTTGGACTCTACAACGGTACACACCCACTGGGGACCGAACCAAGGAGGCACTAGTTACAAAAACGAGCTCGTAGACCATTGAGCCACTGGGAACCAATCCAATTGCCCATGAATTCCAAATTCTGCTGTTTTTAATTTCTTAACATTTACTGTGAGAATAAAATACGTGCTGTTGGTGATTAATAACATGGGATTGAACAGTATGCTGAAAAGAGACAATCACTATTTCAATCGTCTTATGACTCCATCTTCGGCGATATGCAGGGAACTGGAATAACCTTGAAATTGATTTAACTGAAATAATTTTCATCTAAGTATTGATCACTCTCTTTTAGATGGCAACCAGTCAAACTGCTGGAGACTTTCGCGTCTTTCACTCACAGGTTCATAGCCATGTAATCAAATAAACAGTCAAAAATCATCCTGTCTGTTCGTTCCCTGTGAGAGAACTCATGTACATGTGAACCGACGGATGAAATTCGAGCCAATATAAAAGGCAACTTTTTAAACCTTGAGGTGTTTCAGTAGGCACCTCCTTCTGTAAACAGTGACAAATTTGACAGTTATAGAAATCCACTACAGCATTGTATTCATTCTCTACTCCATTTATCCTAACACTTCATCACTTTTGAGTTTCAGTTTTAGGAAGACTGGTTTCTGCTCCACTATGTATGACTTCGAATTCATAATCGGTGCTTCTAGAAAATCCTTATAATTATTTCTGCATGAACTAACAAACTTTCAAAAAAAGGTGATTGCTTCATTCTACACCATTTATTAATGGCCCTCACATTCTCGGTCAACATACGATGCGTGTGAATAGTTTGTACATTGACATTATATAAATCAATCTCGTTTGTAGCAAAGTAGAAAGTGACTAACGAAATGAAATGGAGTATTCTAACCTTTCTCAATTTCTTGATTCTCCTCTGTTCAAAATAATCCAGGTGTAGTTACAAGCAGGAAAATTATATCTTCATTTATTTAGAGCCCTATATGTTAACGAAGATAAGAAATAATTGATGACAACATTATGAGGAAAAAGGCTTTCTGCTCTATTCATTCAGTTACTCCAGTGTATACAGGGTAGCAGAATAGTCGCCAGTAAGTTGTACTGAGAAAACCAATGCATTTCATAAAACGCTGTCAACGTTTCAATCCACCACTATCTTCAGCAATCGGACTAAGTTACCTTATCAGATAACAAAAAATACTACAGTTATAATACTACAGTTATCGAAGTTTAATACTTAAGATAAGTTCAAACAGAAAAGTTAAAAGATGAAAATCTAAAACAGCAGAGAGAAAAAACAAGATTTGTCTTGTCTCACTCAAAAAGTGTCTTTCTGTCAAGATATTCAAAATCGTTTGTATGCTCAGTCTTTTCTGCTAAAGTCTATACGCGTTTTTCAAAATTCAATAATAAAACAGTCACTTATTTCAACCTTTGTGTGTTAAAACATGTCACACACACACGTATCTTTGTCATTACTATTTACAGCAGTTCACAATCGTATCCACATTTTCACTATTGTCTTGCAAATTAATATGTCGTAAAGTAAATTTAGTTGTTCTCAACAGAATGGAAAATCCCTCTTTCATTTTAACGCACACAAATGGTTCAAATAGTAAGTGTTATTTAGAAAGGTTGAAAGAAAATCCAAAATTTATATTTGAAATACTAATGAACAATAATCTTCAGTTGTGCAACAAGATTACTGTGATTATTTTTGCAATAATGTACACTAAATAATTAAGGCAGTAACGTTTCTCTGTAACAGTAATAAGGTATTCACTCGTCGAAACAGAAATACGACCTATTAATCAATAAATAAATGATGAGTAGGTGATGACGAGAAGTGAATCCAAAGTGAGGATAGTGAATTCTGTCACACTACACAGTGATTTGTAATGCTCTGATTCGCACGAACTTCGCAGAAGTCGTTCACTCTATCAAGTAAGGGGAAGCTTCTGGTGACATCGATGTCGTCACTAGTCACAAACCGATGTAGTGTTAAAATGGAATGGGGATGGAGGTTAACTGTTTGTGAAACATTTGTGCTACGATCTATCAATAGATAAGTAGCTACAATTTTTCATTTCCAACCTCAGTCAATGCACCATTAGCTGTGCTTTCGGCACTGTCAATATATGACATAGGAATTACAAGTAAGCATGATGTATTCGAAATGCTTCTCATGAGACTTATTGAAGCAGTAATGATTCAAGTGGAACTTTTCGGAAAATGTGATGCTTAGCAGATAGCAAAAACGAAACAGTGAAGTAGGACAATTTAACTCCTGAGTATCAGAAAATCATGCCTCATTATTTATTGTGCAGCTAATAAATATATTTTATGGTTAATAAAAGCATCTTGAACAAGCCATCTAAATGCATCCTTTTCAGCCTCTGTTTCTGTCATTACTATGTCAGTATCACAAGACTTGCTGCATAAGGAGAGCCTCTGTATAATAAAATGTAAAGCTATTGACTGTCAGAGATATACTTTGAAACGTCTCACGGTGTAAAAAATGCATTAAGTGTTGCATATTTGCAAAGATGGCACGCAGACGAATACCGAATAATAAAGAATATGCTTTGAGTACATTCGAATACTTGTCGTCATTAGGTCATGAAGATGTGATGGTTAGTGTGGTCAATCACAAATAATATGACAAAAAGACTTTCAGGTGATCAGAAGATTCAAACAGAAATATCGTGTTTTTAATATCCGAAATCCAAAAATTACATTTGAAATTCAACAGAGTCTCGCACGAAAGAGTAACTGGCTTTCCTTATTCTGAAGCTTAGGTGATCAAGCAAACTACTCCGTATTAGGACGTAATAGTGAGACTATAGACTATGGTGCTATTTCCGCCAATTTTCGTGCATTCAAAATCTGCTTTCTCAATAGAGGCAATTAAAACTGACTGGTAAAATACACTTCTCAGTCAGTCTTCGAATACTTGCAATCTCCTGATGTGTGCATATCTCCCCTATAACATACTACCAATAAGCCGGAAAGATGTCTCATATAAATGCGACAATTTTCAAATATTTCAGAATATTTGGGTAGCATGAATTCATCTTAACAGCTGAAAGATATGACAGTTTTACTGTACTAGAATAATTTTAACATGAGGAAGCTGCAATTTCACTCATTAATAAAACTGCCTAACTGGTTTGCATTTTGTAACAGACAATTGTCCTATCCGCGCTAGTCACGGCCACTTCATCATACACAAAGGTAATCATTATTATTGCAAGTAATCTTCAAGAAAATACCAAGAGTTCATTAAATATATAAAGTGCTATTTTTAACATATTTTGGATATGAATAGTGATTATTCTTATTCTTGTACTATATATGTGTTCATTATTGCTATTTGTTTGTATTTATTGCTTCTTCGTTGTTCTCAGTTTACTGAAGCTAAGAGTGTAGCCACCAAGATCAACTCATTGTAGCATTACCAGCCTCCTACAGTATATCTGTCCAAAACATCCTTGAAAAAGGCAAAGTCACAAAACACTCAAAAGACAGCAAACAGACGATTATTTGTTATTTTTAATTATGTGTAATTCTGTCCTACAAAAACCCCAGTTATGCAATCAAGCTTATTTTCTAATATGAAATTAGTGCTGCAGAACAAAATTAGTCAACAAAAGTTCACTTGTAACCAGTAGTTGAGAATCAAGTAGAATATTCTCAACAAGGTGGGATCAAAACTCCATTCATGGGAACCACACATTGACGCTTCTTCCAAACAGTCCATGATTAGAAACACCTTGATTCATTCAAACACAATTACATGGTATTACCACAAATATATAATGTACAAGCAACCACAAGGAGAAGCAGCGAAATTAAAAAATACACAGATACAGAGACAAATAGTGAGGATCGAATCAATATATGATATGCAGTTGTCAGAACAATGATATGCAGTCTTGGAGACAAAGGGATGAAAACTTCGAATTTAAGTGAAACATCGAAATTAGCCTAATTATTTTGACTAGATTATTCAGGAGGGATTTTCTAGGCAATTTTTCCGTTAGAATACGTGCACTTTCTTTATGGGGTGGGTAACTTCACCCTAAACCTCTCCTCCTTTCCGAGACTACGACCTGATAGTATTCTACATTTAAAAGACAGAATGCAATAAGCCCTTCCCGAACACTGCTGTGTGATCACTGTATTCCCCATTTCGTCGTCTGGTTCACTGTTATTCAGTGAATGCTAATTACAATTAAAAGTAAAATTTGAGTTAGTCGAAATTAGGTGAGTACCATGTCTATATCACGAAACACAGACACATAGCTACGCACTCAAGATTGTTTCGATTTTTAAGAAACTCTGCTTGAAGTTGACAATATTCTGTTTACAAGTACTTACAGATATTTGTTATCAACAGGGACGTCACTAACTAATGAACAATACTCTTCAGTTGCGCAACAAGATTACTGTGATGCGAAGAGGAGATGATGAAAGCATGTGGACAGACGTGGTGATGAGCCAGGTGAATAATACTTTGGCAAAGAAACGAACGGAATGGAGATATACGGTTGTAGACATGTGTTCCTCTAGGAATTAAAGGAGACAATAATAATAATCATGATAGTAATAAAAATGATTATAACAGTAATCATGAAAATGATAATTATCTTTAAGTGATTTCCACTCTGGCTGCAATCAGAAACTCCAGAATGTAGTCAACATCCTTGGCTGTAAGGTGATTTTGCTGTCGAGATTCACTGTTAATACTAACAATGTTTAAGATGTTCGTACACCACAAGTTGACGAGTTCCATTGACACACGACACATGTTTAAGTAAGTTATTATTATTATAATTATTTTCAAATACTTACCGAGTTAGTAATTAGTCAATATTCAGGGATTCATAATCACTGTCAGCTAGCTTCGTTAGACGAGACAGACAGCTGGCTTTAATCGAAAGCAACAAGTATGCAAAATGTAAGTAGGAGTTATTCCTACTGGTTAGATACACTTGTGGTATTTTTGCCAAGAGAAGATGAAGAATGCCAGTTAGGATCAATCAAATTACTGAAAATGATGAATGGCATTTAATTAGTTTGGAAGTGGAGCTGATGGGCCATCAAATACATAAATATATTGACATCTGGATCATGTGGCTTGATGTAAGCAACCAAATCTCTGTCATATGTCATGGTATCCTTTATTAATGTGTAAGACGGAGAAAACGGTACTTACTTACCTCTCCATTCTGGTCATAACGAGGCGTTGGCAAGGTATCGTTGTTAATGTCTTCACTTTTTGTCTCGAAATGATGAAATGGAGGAAATACGACAGAGACACTGTATTATCAATCCCGTGGCACCTCTTCCCTAGATAGGCATTCACCTTTCCAGAAATCCCAATCACGTCAGTAAAATGTGGACTAGCTGTATCCACCAAGGCGTCATTATTCATGCAGTTTACCAGAAAAGCATTTTCTTCCTGTCTTACAACTTGCTGCATAATCTTCAATATCCCCCAATCTAACTCCACATTATCTGAGTAGTTTTCCTTCTAATGGTGATGATGATGCTGCTGAGAATAAAAATGGACAATTTGTATACCCCGAAAACGTCACTCACTCACCTGCATGCCCAATAAATTCTGTAATAGTGGTCTTTGAACGTAAGCAGCACCGCTTATATACCTCTCTCTAGCTTTCCCCCCGACACACACACGTTTGCCTCATTTTTTCGTTTGTATTAGTTATTTAGGTTTGCATGTATGTGATCTGATATGTGACGGTAGTGGTGCGCAAATAAAACATCCATTACCAACATTTTACTTATTCAAGTATCGTATCTCACCTGTGTGTGATCCACAACGGAAAACTCAGCTAAGCGTTTGGAGTAAACACAGGAGTCAGACAAGGGTGCTTATTATAACTGGATTATGCGTCAGACAGTGGGAAACGAAAAGACAGGGATATCCTGGACCGACGTGAAGAACCTAGAAGACCTGGATTTCTCGGATGATTTATGTTTGATGTCACACAAAATCGAAGAATTACAAGCGAAAACCGACAAACTGGTCGAAGAAGCAGCAAAGACAGGACAACTTTAGGTGAACATAGACAAGACGGAGGTTATGAAAATAACCAACCAACAACAACAGCAGCAGCAGCAACATCCAGAGCCAATCACCATCAATGGGAGGGATTTGAAGGAGGTTACTTCTTTCACTTATCTAGGGAGCATTGTCTCAACTACAGGAGGAACGGACGAGGATGTCAAATCGAGAATCAGGAAGGCCAGAAACACATTCATCCACCTGAAGCCAATCTGGAAATCTTCGTCACTCAACATCAACAACAAAATTCGGATTTTCAATACAAACGTCAAGTCAGTTCTTCTATACGGACCAGAAACTTGGCGGGTCACAAAGAATATTTTCAACAGGTTGCAGACCTTTATCAACAACTGTCTTCGCTCTATACTGAAGATCAGATGGCCGAAAGAATCACGAACATGAAACTATGGGAACAAACAAAACAAGAACCAATCGCTCAACAAACATGCAGGAGAAAGTGCAGATGGATTGGACACTCGCTGAGGCGGCCTCTGGGTGACATCGCGCGTCAGGCCTTCGAGTGGAACCCGAAAGTGAAGCGACGAGTGAGATTTCCAAGGGTGACATGGAGGAGATCGTGTGAAGAGAAGCTGAAGCAGTATGGATTAACATGGATGCAGGTGAAAAATACAACAGAAGACAGAAACAAGTGAAGACGTGCACTTGAATCCCTATGTTCCACTAGGAACCCAAAGGGAACAATAATAATAATATAATCTCATCTGTGTCACATTTAAATTTTCACACCACACCCTCAACTCCCCTTGTTGGTTAGTTTTAATTTTAAGCGAAATATAATTTAAATTCTCCATCACATTTCACTCATTCATTCATCAATTCATTCACTCGTGACAAGTATTACATTAGTGGTTTCACCTGTAGTAGTATTAGTAGTATGTAGCCGAAATTTTGTTCTGATATCTCTTTTGTTTTGTTTTCAGTAATCGTCTTGTCATCATTATCATGATCATCAGCATCAGCCTAGGTGAATCTTTATCACCATCAGATATTGCTAAACGTAAATTGTGACAAGTACAATCTACAAATAGCAGTGCATACATTGATAGTGGTGAGTGCCTTAAACATATCTGCCTGATATGTTCTATTTCTCATAAATTGTTTTCGGTTTTACATTTTCGACCTCATGTTAACTGAATCGTTGTCATTAAATTTCGTAACATTTCACTGAGGAGATATATTTTACTCCTCAATCACCAGTAGAATGCATCACACTGCACTACACTACATTAACACACTCACCCCACCCCATCCTCTATTTAGTTTGTAAATTAATTTTTAACTTTGTTGCTTTTCATATTTGACCTCGATCTTGTCAAGTGAACTGTAATCATACTTATTAGGGAGAAGGATAGACAAGATGATGAGGATGATGATCATGATATCAAAGTGATAATAACTGAGTTATCACCACCCTCGCTCCCTCCCTACCAAGTTGGGTAGTGGTTGGGTGCATTTATATTTTCCTAGTACTCGTAGTAAGAGTCGTCACTTGAGGGATGAAATTTCACTGAATTGTCAACTACGAAATAGCGCTAAATATTTTTTTTATTTCCTTATTATCTACTGTGACAATGAAATGCGTGCTAGGAAAACGCTCATTGGTAGTTTAAAGTAATCACATGCTTTGGTTAGTAATTGTTAAGTTGGTCATAGATATCATGTGACTGAACAACATCCTGGAAAGGATAATAATTATTTTAACCGTCCAATGACTGCAGCTACAAAGGTATGCAGGCAACCGGAATTACTTTGAGCTTCATTCAACTTTAATAATTTTCATATCATTTATCTCTTCATTATAATAAAGATTTTGTATTTCCCAAAGAATGAAAAACAAAACGATATTGTTTTTACTCACGTTTCGCTACTTAATGCTAATAACTTTATCAAAGTATTATTAAACCGGAGCTCGACTGCGTCTTCTATCAGTAGCTGAAGCGGTGGCAATTAATTCCAGAAGATCATCTCTTTGCATACAGAAGAAGTATGTTCAACCACTATGTTTACCTTGGCATACAATAAAGCCAACAATTCCTTCATTTACACTATAAATTCCTTTCACAATTCTCTTTTCTTTTCTTCTTCTATTCCTCTGTTTCATTGACAATCGTTCATTTTCGACTTTTATGATTTCATGACCTTTCTTATGATTTTATTACCTAAGGTTAAGTAGTGCTTTTCTAACTTGCTATCGTATTTACAAAATCCTGTTCATTCCACTTCATTATATTCATTATTATTATTTGACAATCATTCACCAGTAGTGCTTGTAATTTTACACCATATCATCGTTATAATTTTACAATCTTTCTTACTGTCGTTATTTTCAACCTTGAAGTTATGTCTAGTCTGCTTCATTCGTTGGTCTATTTCCATATTGTCTCACACATCCTGATTACACACACTCTCGAAACATGTATTTTTATACACACATCAATAAATTAAATTGCTTCATCTGATCTTGTCCCATGTTCTCATTGGCCATACATTCAAAAAAAATCTGACTATTGTTCCATCCTATCCTGTACTTGTTCCACAACACACTTTCTGATATGATTCTAATTTGCCGTTACTGGCTACTGTATGCTTAAATTAATGGATTTATAATTGTAGAGCCTGAAGAAGAAATTATTGAAAACAATTATTCGCTCTAAATATTTTGTTCTGAATAAATTATGGGAATATTCAATTTAATTTACAAAATCTCATCATATATATAACAATGAGTTAAGAGGTGAGAAAATAGACGTAGGTCAAGTTAAAGGGACATATTGAAAGTTAAAATACCAATGAAGATCACTAAACCAAATGACAAAGGTAAAAGTACATCTGTTATGGTATCAAAATAAAGTTGACTAACTTGATCATCGTTCATCAGTCTGGGTCATTTTTCGTTGTCCAGTTAGCCAATTGGTGAAGATAACAAAACCACGTGTAGATTGTTGCATTTGACCAGTGTGTGAAATTATAAAAGCAGTGTGTGTTTACACAGTGAACTTGCATATCACATTCGTGTTGATTTTGTCACTTCATGGAGGAGGGAGATGTTGTAACCAACTCAGATTCTGCTTTAGTCCGTCATTCCTATTCAGGGAATTTGGATTCTTCTTGATATGAAGTGCTTTCGATATTAGACGTTCCTTGTGATTTCTGGATGATGATTTCAATATTGTCAAAATCAATTTTGTCGCCTGATTCTCTAGGGTGTAGATTTATGTCTGATGATTTTTCAAGCTTTTGTAGTTCAACCGGATTTCTCGGTGGTCAAACAGATGCTCTACGGTATTCATTTCTTTTGATTTTGATTTCTCAAAATGTTTGTTTGATGTATATCGCATCACTTTCCAAACAAGCATTTTATTTCATAGACACAATCAGATAGAGAATCTTTAGGGATTTGGTCTTTTACATGGACAAGGTTGTTTCGTAGTGTGTCTGGTGTTTTGAAGAAAACTCTGATGTCGAGCTTACTGACTACTCTTCTGATATCGTCTATGAAATGACGACTGTTGAGGTCCATATTTTCGGAATGTGTTTTCGCCCATACTTAATGTCTGTGTTGATTTTGTTAATGAAGTTCCTTTGGTAGTTGTTTGCTTGAGAGTTTCAGTAATGTTTGATATTTCTTCTTCATTTTCTGTCTCATCTGTTATCAGAGAGTGTGCTCGTCTAAGAATACTTGAAACAACTGAAATCTTTGCGCTGATGTGGTGTGATGATTTGAAGTTTAAATATTTATTGGAGTGGTTTTTCTCCCTGAATATGGATATACTAAAATGTCCGTTTTCTCTTCTCTTAACTAGGCAGTCTAGAAATGATAGTTCACTGACGTCTGATTCTGCTTACGAAGTAAACTGGATTCTGTGAGATGCACAGTTTTTTTTTTCCTAGGAATGAAATGTGTAGATCTCATTTTAATACTACAAAAGTATCATCTACATACCTCAACCATATTTTAGGAATGAGTATTCTTAAAAAGACGTTATTTTTAAATTTATTCATGAAAAGGTCAGCGACTGTTGGGGAGACTGGAGAACCTATTGCAACTCCATTTGTCTGTCTATATAAACACACTTTAAATGTAAAATAATTACTTTCTAAACAGAATTTCAAGCTCCCCTTAATTATTTGACTGGTGTCCAGTGTACATCTTTGTGATGATAGCGTTGTAACTGGTTCTGGTAGACTGAAAATGATATCAAGACTTTCGGTAATAGGGATACTAGTATGTAATGAGTTAATAAAATAGCTTACCATAATGTCTTCTTTATCAATTTCTCGATGTTCTATTTAGGATTTGATTTTTTAACAATATTTTGAATGTCTTTTTGTAGCGGTTTTAGTACCGAAGGTAAATGTTTAGATAGTTTGTATGTCGGTGAGTTGGTGAAATCTATTACTGGTCACAATGGAACTGTGCGTTTATGTATATTTGGTTGACCGCAGAATCTTGAAGGTACATAAGAGTCTGGTTTTAGTTTAAACCACAGAGAATTTCCAATTTCGGTTTTCATCTCTCTAAAGAGTCTGTTTGTACTTTGTTTCATTTTGTTTAATTCGGTGGACTTCTTCTTCTCTTCAATAAGTAACTCAACTACATTTATCCTGTCATTTTATTACTTTTGAATGTCAGTTATAGAAAGACTGGTTTCTCCTTCACTTTGTCTGACGTCGAATTCATAATAGGTACTTCTGAATAATTTTTCAGCTTATTTCTGCATGTACTACCATACCTACGAAAGACGTTTATTGCTTCATACTTTACCGTTTATTAGTGGCCTTCACATTCTCGATCAACATCCAATGCATGTGAATAGTTAGTAAATTGATATTGAAATCTTTCTGGGTTGTAGCGAAGTTGAAAGTGACCAAAGAAATGAAATGGGGTGGCATAACCTTCCTCAGTTTCTTGTTTCCCCATCTGTTCAAAATAATCTGCTTGTAGTTATCAACAGGAAAACTATATTTTCATTTAACAGGACACGTAAGTGTTAACGAAGGTACAAAATAAAGGAAATGTTCTACTGCGAAATGCAGCGCATTTCATAAAAATCTGGTAAGTTTTTAATCGACCACTCCTTTAGAGCAATCGGACTGAGTCATCTTATCAGATAACAAAAATACTACAGTTATAAATAGAAGTTACTTATCGAAGTTTAATACTTTAGATAAGTGAAAAAACAGAAAAGTTAAAAGATGAAAATCTGAAAGATCAGAAATAAAAAAGAAAATCTATCATGTCTCATTCAAAGTTGTTTTTCTGCCCAGGTTCTTATAATATGCTTGATAAATGTTTTTCAAGATTTAATATCGAAAAAATCACACATTTCAAATTCTGCTTGTTAAAATGTGTCCTACATACACACGCCACACACACGCATCATTTTCATTACTATTTACAGGAGTTCAAAATTCTATCTGCATTTTCACTATCGCCTTGCAAATCAATAATCACTGTAAGATTTTCTAAACGATATTTGGTGATTGCAAAATGAATAGACCCCTATTCTACGTTCCAGATATAAGAACAAAATACCACCTTATTTCGTCTCCTCAATGTGGATATGCCAGTCTGACTGCTGCTATGGAGCCAGCTACATTAGGCAAACAATTAGCCAGATTCATTTCCGAATTTCTGAATATCCTCCAACATGGTTATGCAAGGAACAAACGATATCCATTCGTAGCTCTTTTTAACACACATAGATCGTGAATCTAAAGTTTATGGTAAAACAGCATTTAAATTTATTTTGCTTTAAAAAGAGTCCATCTTGCACATACAGCTGAAGTCATAACAGTGCACCGGAAATGCTCAAACTTGTTTGCTCAGAAGAAATTCGTACAACCAATTTCCTTATCTTGGCCATCTTTAGATGTATGTATAAACCGGTCTGATTCGCCCTCTCCTCCTTAACTTTTAAAAAATTAGAATTATCCAAATATCATTTGTGACTACTTCAATTCAATCATGTGTTATCACTGTCCATCTTTAATTACAAATTACAATTGTCCAAATCATTGTATTTTTACATAATAATCCGTTGCGCCACCAACTTGAACACTTGCCTACACTTCAGTTGCACTCAATTTCTCCATAATAACGCATTATGTAATTCACTTTTTGTAACCGTTTTTATCTTCTAATTGTGTGTAACAACTCTCTGTGTTCATAATCACCATCTTGACATGTTGACATATGTATGTTTATTTATATATCAGAGTAGAGCCAAAGATGAGGATAGAATTGAAAAATAAATATTTCTTCTCAAAATCCCTTTGCCTTCTAAATATCTTAATGGGGATTTTTTCCACAACATGTCATTCACAATGTATTCTGATATTTAACAGGGTTAAACTAGTTATTTATTAACAGATTTCTAGAAACTACCTACACTTGATCAATATTTGCTTCCTTTGCTTTATTGTCTTTCACCTTCTTCATAACAGCGTTTTGTGAACTAAGTAGTCGTTTTACCTTCACTCAGAGGTACAGAAATAGCTTCCATGCGTAATCCTCACACATTTGCATTGCCTGGTCATAAGTAATAATGTCGGATGACTTTTCCTACTAGGTTTTTGTTGCTTTCATAAGTAAAACTCTTCCGGTCATTTGAATAAGGAGTTAATTTGATTACTCGACCAAGTAGAGTAATATTACAATAATATATTACAAAATACAATCTGCTCTCTCACTATGTAGTTCTCAGGTGTGTTTTGTCGAAGAAACCTCACGTCTGATACTTAAGTTGCCACTCTGGAAGATCCTATTTTCCTAAATTTTCAATAATATACACCTTGTAATGCCATTGAAATATCAAATGACTAGCAAACTACTTATGAGTAGTATGAAATGTACTGAGAATTCACACTCTACATACACATTTCGGAATGCGTGCATTGTTCAACGTTATTTTGATTTTATGCATTAACAAACAGATGAAAATACTTCATATGAAAAAGTGAAGACGTTCAGCGAAGAGACTCTTTTTGGCACACTCATTCAAATAGTTGTACGATCGCATTTATATACAAATATTTTAGTGCGCCAAGATGTTTGTCAAGTTTAGATAATTAATTAGTTGATACAATAATGATCTAATATAGAAGAGAGGTTAATTGGACAGCAACTAAAGTAAGATAGAATTATTAAGTTCGATGACGTTATATACTTGACATTTCCTACCTCCATACCCTGATTACCTGAAAGCGAGAAAGATTATATTTTGTAGTAGGAGGTGTTCATCGGTGCATCATCTTTCGTAGGTGTGCAAAATTAACGATTTTTCTGACATTTGAGAGACAAACACCAGCTGACGAAATAAAAGACATTTATGAGTATATTCCTGCACATAATTGGCTTTACGTTTCACTATGTCGAGGCATAATGCAGCTCACATAGATTATCTTGATGTGCTTTTAGATTTTGGATTGCATTAGGGTTGATATTATTAAGACATCAAACTTTTCAAAACCTTCCATTTGACTCATTATTGCTACTGTAAATCCTATAAGACGCATTTCGTATAGATCATGCTAACCTTTGACTTCAATCAGAACTAATGTGGTTGACTATAACATGGATTGATAAGTACCGATGTTGAATGCATCTCACAATTTTGTTTAGAAACATTTGAGCTACTTATCCATTGATAGTAGTATAATGGTTTCACACACACGTTTTCTTCAAGTTTCGTTTCTTATTATGCTTATTAAAATTTTGTTCAGTTGAGACTAATGGAGGCTCCTCTGTCATCGGCAGATTTCCGTTAACGAATAATTTCAAAGACTTCTGTGGTTTTACTACGTGCATTTACCCTTTCTGACGGGTTAGTGTACATCAGCTCAACTGAAATTATTTTATGGTGTTACAGTGGTCATTATCTTGTTTCTGGATTAACCTTTCGTCATTACTTACTCATGATTTATTCGCTGAGGAATGGGTCGATTTATTTTGTTTCATTGAATGAATACGTTAGCATAAACGAGATCAACCACTGCTTACCAGCTGAATTCCATTCCTTTGTTCACAGTGGAACATTTCTGGACTTATCTGTTAGTGTTCTATCACTCCAAAAATAATTACTGTAATCAAATTATGGGATTAGTCATACATTAGTGCCCTCCTTTAGTTAACAAATTTCTTTAAATAGTTACACGCACTGCATTATCAATTTCAAGTAGAATCTTTCAAAAGACCAAAAGATTCTCAGGGAGTAGGTTTGTGTCTATTTTTCGTGATATGAACATGGTGTGATGGGAAAATGTTTGGAAAACCGCTCCTCGGCGATCTTTAGTCACAACATTTATAGCAATTTGGACATTCCAACCAACGCTGCATTTATAACACGTAATTTCTTTGGGCCGTATATCTTCAGTTTGACCTTAACTATCCGCCTTTGCCCTTATTTAATCGCTTATTCTAATAATTCTCTCCCTGTTTAGTCTCTTTTTTGAATGCTACTCTTTGTGTCGTCGAATATCAATTTTATTTCGGGCAATAAGGAATAATTATTTTCTTTAACAATAGGAGATATCTTAATTTTGTTAACACTCCATAGAACGCGTATTCACTTCTAATTGATGTCGTATTCTTTTGACAAATACATGGACATAATAGATGTCAACGGGTTACAGTATCTGGCAGATCTGCACATTTTACAACGTATAGTCATTCTCAATGCGGGCGTTTTAACAACGCAAAAGGTCTCAATTCCAAATATTTAGTAAATTTCAGTGCATAAATGTATGCGGGTAATGGAGAAAGATGTAACATCGACCTGAAACTTATATATTCCATACATTGATTTTGTAAAACATGTTTGGAAAAGTAACTTGCTTCGACGATGGCTGTGTCTAATATTATTTTTTGATTTCCCCTAAATTTCTTCTCCATTAAAATACATATATTGTATTTTCAAAAGGACACATCGTTATCTGAGTCTGTGGTGTTATGTGAATAAAGGGATCTGTGGACATGAAAGCGGGATCCTGAAAGAAACCACCATAAACAGCAAATATTACAACCTCGACAATGTGATACGCTTACGCGAATAAACTTGTTTGATAGGAAATAAAGCTGATATATTCGGGGGATTTCAAGATGACAATTGAAACAGCAAAACAATATGCGTTTAATTTTCTAACAATGGTGTATTATTATCAACTTAGCAGACATAATGCACTCTTTCGTACTTCTTCACTTCAGCTGTTATCTAACATCATTGGTCTGTCCACAATATCGGTGATTACGCCGTAGTCCGATAACAAACGTTTTAATATCATTTACGAAACTACTACTAATAATAGCGACAGCAGCAATATTTTTGATTAGTTGTGATGAGCAAAGGCATTTTCCATATCTTCTTTTGTCATCTGAATTAATATCAACTGCTCGCATTTTGGATACCGATTCCTTGCTACAAACCTCGCCTAGATTACTAGGTCACTAGTATTCTAGCCGGTCCCAAGCCCGGATAAAGAGGGAGGGTTGGGGCGTGGTGCTAGCAACTCCAACCCCAAAACTTAACCAAATTGCTACTAAAACTTCAACGCACAAATATCTTCAAAATTCTAAAATTACAAATAGTGACCTTATTTTTCGCTGGAATCGGGGAAGTGAAATGACGCGGGCTGGTGAAAGCCTTCGGGAAGCCAGTCAGCCGATGTGCCTTCTTTCGATGAAAGCGAAAATAAGGATGGGGACGTGGAATGTTCGTACAATGTACGAAGCTGGGAAGGCCGCTCAGGTAGCCGCAGAAATGAGGAGATATAAAATAGAAGTGTTGGGAATCTGCGAGAGCAGATGGAACGGATGTGGAAGGAGCCAACTATCAACTGGAGAGACAATAATCTACTCCGGTCACCCAGAGGACGATCACGAGCACACTGAGGGTGTAGCCATCATGATGTCACCAACAGCGGCTAAAGCTCTCATGCAGTGGGAACCAATCTCCTCCAGGATAATGACAGCCAGGTTCAACTCAAAAGGAAAGAAGGTTACAATCATTCAGTGCTACGCGCCTACAAACGCCTCAGAACATGAGAAGAAGGAGGATTTCTACAGTCAACTACAAACAGTAATGGACAACGTCCCAAAGAGCGATATCAAAATCCTGATGGGCGACATGAATGCGAAACTGGGAGGAGACAATACAGGAAGAGAACTCGCCATGGGTCGTGAGGCCCCCGGTGAAATGAACGAAAATGGCGAACTCTTCTCAGACTTCTGCGCCTTCAATGATTTGGTGGTTGGTGGCAGTGTGTTCAAACACAGGGATATACACAAGGCAACATGGATTTCACCAGATGGACACACCAAAAACCAGATAGACTTCATTTCAATCTCAAGGAAGTGGAGACGGAGCCTACTGGACACAAGAGCGAGGAGAGGAGCAGATGTGGCTTCAGACCACTATCTAGTACAAGGGACTTTCAAGGTGAAGCTGAAAGCCTCGAGGATAGCTGGGGATAGGCCACAATGCAAGTTCAACACGCAAAAACTGAAGGACACAACCACACAGGACATTTTCACTGCCACTGTCAGAGCAAAGCAGGAAACTCCACGTGGCACCACTGAGGAATCATCCGTGGAAGACCATTGGAACTCTCTGAAGGTAACTTTTAACGAAACGTGCTCAACGGTTTTAGGAAGAAAGAAGAAACAAGACAAGGAATGGCTCTCAACGGACACTTGGAAGCTAATAGAGGAGAGGAGAAAGGTGAAAGAAAAAATGATTCAATGCAAAGATGGACAAGAGAAAGAGACGCTGAACTCAACTTACACAGCACTGGACAAAGAAGTGAAGAAGAGTGCCAGGAAGGACAAAAGACAATTCTACGACAACCTGGCTACTGAAGCTGAGAAGGCAGCAGGCAAAAGGGACCTGAGGACACTGTATCAGATAACCAAGTCTCTATCCGGGAAGAGATCAACACAATTGAAACCTATAAAAGACAGCCAAGGGAATCCAATTACCAAGGAAGAAAGACAGATTAAACAATGGGCGGACCACTTCAAAGGACTCTTGAATCGACCCCACCTACAACCCGTCCAGTAATACCAACAACAGCACGTACACAACTGCAAGTTGACACCAATCCTCCAACGAGTACTGAAGTCATGAATGCAATCAAGCTTCTGAAAGCTGGAAAAGCAGCTGGACCAGATGGAATACCCCCGGAAGCACTGAAAGCGGACCCAGAAACGACGGCAGATATGCTGACTCCATTATTGCAAAAGATCTGGAAAGAGGGAAAGGTGCCTACTGACTGGAGGAAAGGTTACTTGGTGAAACTACCAAAGAGGGGCGACCTGGGACTCTGCAAGAACTGGCGAGGAATCATGCTCCTGTCGACGCCAAGTGAAATCCTGAGTCGCATCATCCTGGAGAGAATAAAGGACGCGCTGGATACAGAACTCCGACCAGAACAAGCTGGATTCAGGAAAAGCAAATCATGTTCTGACCAAATTGCAACTCTACGCATTATCATCGAACAAAGCATGGAATGGCAATCAAATCTCTACCTCAACTTCATAGACTTTGAGAAGGCCTTCGATAGACAACACTGACCGCGAAGTAATTTGGAAACTACTCGAGTACTACGGCGTACCGCAAATATTCATCAACCTTATTCAACAGCTGTACGACAACGGCACATGTCAAGTGATCCACAACGGAAAACTCAGCGAAGCGTTTGGAGTAAACACAGGAGTCAGACAAGGGTGCTTATTATCACCAATGATATTCCTAATTGAGGTGGACTGGATTATGCGTCAGACAGTGGGAAACGAGAAGACAGGGATATCCTGGACCGACGTGAAGAACCTAGAAAACCTGGATTTCGCGGATGATTTATGTTTGATGTCACACAAAATCGAAGAATTACAAGCGAAAACCGACGAACTGGTCGAAGAAGCAGCAAAGACAGGACTGCAGGTGAACATAGACAAGACGGAGGTTATGAAAATAACCAACCAACAACAGCAGCAACATCCAGTGCCAATCACCATCAACGGGAGGGATTTGAAAGAGGTTACTTCTTTCACTTATCTGGGGAGCATTGTCTCAACCACAGGAGGAACGGACGAGGATGTCAAATCGAGAATCGGGAAGGCGAGAAACACATTCATCAACCTGAAAGCAATCTGGAAATCTTCGTCACTCAGCAACACTCAACAACAAAATTCGGATTTTCAATACAAACGTGAAGTCAATTTTGCTTTACGGATCAGAAACTTGGCGAGTTACCAAGAATACTTTCAACAGGTTGCAGACCTTTATCAACAACTGTTTTCGCTCCATACTGAAGATTAGATGGCCAGAAAGAATGGTAACAAACGAAACAAGAACCAATCGCCCAACAAATATGCAGGAGGAAGTGGAGATGGATTGGACACTCGCTGAGGAGGCCGTTGAGTGACATCGCGCGTCAAGCCCTCGAGTGGAACCCGAGGGGGAAGCGGCGAGTGGGACGTCCAAGGGTGACATGGAGGAGATCGTGTGAGGAGGAGATGAAACAGTATGGAATAACATGGACGCAAGTGAAAAGTACAGCACAAGACAGAAACAAGTGGAGACGTGCAGTTGAAGCCCTATGTTCCACTAGGAACCCAAGGGAACAATAATAATAATATAATGATAATTCCTTGCTACAACAGGTGATTTTTAAGGTAACAGATCTGTGCATGTGATCACCCTATAAAGAATATGAAAGTTGCATTTTCCTATTGATGTTCAACACAGTCTTATATCACTTACGTTGTGATTGTCGCTTCTACTCAGTAGCAGTTTATTTAGCGAATTATCTTCAGTATTCGAGTATTTACTTCATCAGTGGATTGTTGAACGAAGTGTTCAATGGCCTATCTACTCTGCATATCAATATTAGATAAGTGTTAAAAATGTTTGACTGATGATTCTTCATTCCTATTTCACATGTTTGCAACGGGTTATTTGCATCATATTATATTTTTCACTTTGGAGGTGAATTAATTTTTCAGACACGTCAAAACCCCAGGGTGAACGTTAACTGACGGAATTAAGATGTCAGGTGAATAACATAGCTCAAAGCGAGCATAGTTTCTGCCTCGATGCAAACAGTTGAAAACATATGAGGGTGTGTAGGTGCAAATTACGACTCTCATTGAGTGGCTTGGAGAGTTGCATTACTTTAGAAATCACATTTATTTCCAGTCACCACTGGCAGCTAAATTCAACAGAACATATTGTAAGAAAGTGATAGTCACTGCTACATCTATGTGTACAAAATTACTTTCAGTAAGAACCAAATATCTGATGTGAATCTGTAGTGTGGAATTCTCGAGTAAAAATGAGGATAGGTGAGACAGTGGATGTATTTTCTGTGCATGAAGAAATCCGTGCTTATATATGTGACATAATTAAGGGTGATATGATGTTAAATAAAAACAGTGACAATTCCCGATCTCCCAAGGGTTAAAATACAATCTCTTAGTAGTCACAGCCCATGAGAAATATAACAAAAATCACTCACACCAAGCAGTAGAGCTTGCTAGCTATTATGACGGGATTTCATCACACATAGACCATTTTACTGAGTTTCTTTACAAGACCCATCAATATCATATCCAGTTTCACTTAGCTTTAATGCTCAAAAATATTGTCATCTACTTAGGAGAACCAGTGATTCAGTTAGTGGAATTTGTCCCTTCGAACAACAAAGTTTGTACTTGAAAACGTTGGAATTTATCCTTAGGAGGCGAAAATATTCAGCTTGCAATGTGTAAGCTGACTGATACCATGAATGGGAAGGAAGAAAGCCGACAAATTAATGTGATGATTTATTTTACTGATTGCTTGATATACAGACTTGAATATCACTCATGTTATGGCGTCTTATTTGCTCTATATAATTTCTTTGTGACTGCTCTACATTTGCATAGTTACCTTAAACTCTGATTTTTGTTGAATATCTTGTCAAAAAGTTGTAAAAAGCTATTACAATTATTTGCCTTTGAAACACTGAATCTTTGGATATAATATTGCATATCAATTATACCTATAACTATCTATGTGCCACTCTGTGCTTGTTTAACACCTATAATACCTAAAATTGTTTATATATTGATGGATTTACATGTTCAAGTTGGCTCAACTCAGTGAGCCTAGGATTTTGGTATCATTTTGTTTAACTGTAATTGACTGTGATATTATTATTGTTGTTGTCGCTTGTTACCCCTCTTGTTGTGAATTATTTTCCCGTACTGATGTTGTTCTGCTTGTTTTATTCCCCTTTTTCCTGGTTTTAAGGGGAGCAACCCGCAAGGTCGGTTCTCTCTAAATTATAATTTAATGTAACAATCCCCCTTTCCCAGGCGTGAGGCTAGCAACCCAACCCTGTAAACAAACCTGCTACAGAAACTTAAGCACGACAAATCTCCTTGCGCCAAAAGAAAAGTCAGTGTGGGGACATGGAATGTCCGCACCATGTACGAGATTGGCAAAGCTCCTCAGATCGCAAAGAAATGAAAAGATACGGAATTCAAGTACTGGGAATATGTGCAAGCAGATGAAACGGGAATGGACTCACCAAATTGTCAACGGGTGAGTCAGTGATCTACTTTTCTTTTTACTACGGCTATCTCCTACGGGAGGATGAGCCGGCTTCATGAACATCTCGAATCATCGCTGCCCAGTCGCGGCGATCTGATGCAAGGTTTTGCGACAGAGTAGTCGTTTGTAAGAGAGTTCATGAAGTTTCATGGGAATTTGGTACGAGTGATGTCCCCAGAATCGCTCGGACTTTTGTTTGAGAGTGCAGCTCTAGCCTTTACACAACCAAGTGTGACCTACAAGGCAGTAGGAGTGGAGTAGGGAGTCCACTATCCATTGGCAGCCGGTGACCGGAGTTCGGTTCATACGTCTTTTTGAATGGGGCCAGACATCCAGGACATCCAACAAGCCCTTCGTCCATACGTCTGCCGGTGAGCTCCAGTGAGCTTCATACGCCAGTTGTTGGAGGTTTGGAATCAGGGTTTAGCCATCTCCCCTACACTGTCAACCAATGGACAGTCAACCTGGTGAAGAGCGCCAGGCATCCGCTTTCGCCCTCTCACTTTGGTGAAAAACACCTCCGCCACGTGAAGTCAGTGAGTAGGACTTCCTCAGGAGAGGCTATTTAAGACGCCCGGTCATATGGGAGCATTTCAAGAGGTGTGCGGAGGGTTGGCCAACCCGCAGCGCAAGGCACATACCCCCGACCATCCTGAGGCTTTGATCTACTCCGGTCACCCAGAAGTTAACCAATCGCACACCGAGGGCGTGGCTATCATGATGTCACCAACGGCAACGAAGGCCATGGTGCAACGGGAGGCGATATCGCCCAGGATAATGACCGCCAGATTCAACTTCAAAGGAAGGAAAGTGTCAATTATACAATGCTATGCACCGACCAACAACGCAGACCTCGAAATGAAAGAAGAATTCTACAGACAACAATACTCCAGCTGGTGACATCAAAATACTAATGGGAGACATGAACGCCAACCTGGGATCAGATAACACAGGAAGGGAACTCATCATGGGTAGAGAAGCTCTCGGAGAAATGAATGAAAACGGAGAACTCTTCGCCGGCTTCTGTGCCTTCAATGAACTAGTGATTGGTGGCAGCGTATACAAACACAAGGATATCCACAAGGCTACATGGGTGTCACCAGACGGGCGAACCGAAAACCAAATCGACTTCACCTAAATCTCAAGGAAGTGGAGGCGCAGCCAGCTGGACACGGAAGTAAGAAGAGGAGCGGACGTTGGCACAGACCACTATCTCGTACAAGGGACAATCCAAATCAAATTAAAAGCTTTCAGAGAATCAGGAGCTGCAGATAGACCACAAGCCAAGTTCAACACTCAAAAGCTGAAGGACCAGGACACAAAGGTCATCTTCACTGCAAGCATAAAAGACAGCCGAGACACAAATCAACAGTGGCGAAGAGGTCAGCGTCGAAAAGCACTGGAACAACTTGAAAACAGTGTGGAGTCAAACATGCATGGAAGTTCTAGGCCGAAAAAAGAGACAGGACAAACAGTGTCTCACTACGCACACTTGGAGACTGACGGAATAGAGAGGGATGGTAAAACAAAAGATTATCCAGTGCACCGATGAGCAGCAAAAACAGGATTTGAATGCAAACTACAAGACACTGAACAGAAGAGTAAAGAAGAGTGCCAGAGAAGACAAAAGAAAGTATTATGAAACCATGGCTAGTGAAGCAGAACAAGCTGCAGGCAAAGGAGATCTCGCAACACTCTACCAAATAACTAGGTACCTATCGGGCAAAAGTTTGACACAAATCAAGCTGGTGAAGAATGACAATAAAAAGTCGCTCACCAAAGAAGTGGGGCAAAGGAAACACTGGGTTGAACACTTCAAAAGATTCCTAAATTGACCACCACATACAACGCGCCCAACAATACCAACAACGGGGACTGAGCTACTAGTGAACACCAACCCCCAACGAAATCAGAAGTCATGAAGATGCTTAAAGCTGGAAAAGCAGCGGGACCAGATGGAATCTCAGCAGAAGCGTTGAAGATGGACCCAGAGACAACAGTGGACTTGATGAGGCCACTACTGGTGAAGGTGTGGAAAGAAGGCAAAGTACCCGAGGATTGGAAGAATGGATACTTATTCAAACTACCAAGGAAAGGAGACCTAATTTAATGCAAGAACTGGCGCGGAATTATGCTTCTGTCCATCCCAAGCAAAATACTAAGTCGTATCATCCTGGAGAGAATCAGACATGCCCTGGATGAGAAACTTCAACCGGAACAGGCTGGATTCAGGAGAAACAAGTCATGCATTGATCAGATCACCACATTACGGATCATCATTGGACGAAGCCTGGAATGGCAGTCACCTCTCTATCTCAACTTCATCGACTTTGAAAAGGCCTTCATCAGACAGCGTCGACCGAGAGGTGATTTGGAAGCTACTCCGCTAATACGGGGCGTCACCGACAATTATACATCTCATCTAACAGCTGTACGACAATGCTGCATACCAAGTAATCCATAACGGGAAACTTACGGGATCCTTCGAAGTGAAGTCGAGAGTAAGGCAAGGCTGCCTATTATCGCCAATGATTTTCCTGATTGCAGTAGATTTGATAATGCGACAAACAGCGAGCAATGAGGGAACAGGCATAAAATGGACTCACACAAAAAACTTGGAGGATCTGGACTTCGCCGATAAGATATGTCTGATTTCTCACAAACTGGAAGATATGCAAACGAAAAGCAACGAGTTGGCAGAAGAAGCATCAAAGATAGGTCTTCAGGTGAATATACAGAAAACAGAGATGATGAAGATTCCTGGGCAACACCACCAACAGCAACAACAACAACTGACAACAACCAGCATAAATGGGAGGAACCTGAGAGAAACAACCTCATTTACCCACCTGGGAAACATCGTTTCAACTACAGGCACAACTGACGAAGATATCAAAGAAAGAATCGGGAAAACAAGACAAGCTTTCACTACTGTCAAGTCTGTGTGGGGGTCAACAACACTCAGCATCAAAAAATAGATCCGGATTTTCAAATCTAATGTGAAGTCAGTGCTACTATACGGATCAGAGACTTGGCGCGTCATAAAAAGCATCTCGAACAAACTACAGACCTTCATTAACAGTTGTCTTCGCTCAATACTCAAGATCAGATGACCAGAAAAGATCAGCAACAGGGATCTCTGAGAGCGAACCAACCAGGAACCGATTATGAAACAAATAGGCAGAAAGAAATGGAGATGGATTGGACATACTTTGAGGAAACCACAAAGTGACATCACTAGACAAGCCCTTGAGTGGAACCCGAAAGGGAAGCGGCGATATTTGGTGATTGCAAAATGAATAGACCCCTATTCTACGTTCGAGAATTAGGAACAAAATACCACCTAATTTCGTCTCCTCTATGTGCATCTACCTGTTTGACTGCTGCTGCGGAGCCAGCTACATATTTGGCAAATAATAAGGCAGATTCATCGCCGTATTTCCGAACATCATCCTACATTGTGAAGCAAGAGACAAACAAGATCCATTCGTAGCTCTTTTTTAGCACACCTAGAAAGTGAATATAAATTTCATCGTAAAACGTCATTTGAAGTTACTTGTCACAATCCTACCAATCGTTGTTTATCTTTAAAAAAGAGTCCATCCTCCACATACAGCTGAAGTCATTGGATTCCACCTGAAAACGTCGAACTTGTTTGCTCAGAAGAAATTCGTACAACCACTTTGCTAAACTTGGCCATCGTTACATGTGCGTAGAAACCGGACTACTTTGCTCCCTCCTCCCAAACCTCTTAAAAATTTCCACTGTAAAAATTATTTTTGTGACTACTTCATTTCAATCACGGGTTATCACCGTCAATCTTTAATTACAAATTACAATTTTCCGAATTATTTTATTTTGAAAATAGTCTCTTACGTAATCAACTTGAACACATGATTACACTTTCTCTACTCTTCATTTTCTCCATGATAATACATTATACAATCCACTTTATTGTAACCATTTCTATCCTTTCGTTGTGTATAATAATTCTCTGTGTTAATTATCACCATCTTGACATGTATATATATTTATATATCAGAGTAGAGACAAAGATGAGGACCTAATTGAAAAGTAAATAATTCTTCCACTAATCCTTTTGCCTTCTATTGGAGACTTATTCTGCATTATGTCATTCACAATATATTCTGATATTTCACAGGGTTAATCTAGTTATTTGTTACGCGATTTCTAGAAATACCATACATTTGATCACTAGTTGCTTCCCTTGCTTCATTGTCTTTCATCTTCTTCATAACAGCGTTTTATGAACTGAATAATCTTTGTTATCTTCCCTCAGTGGCACAGAATTAGCTTCCATGCCTAATCCTCACACAATTGCATTGTCTGGTCAAAAGTAATAATGTGAGGTGACTTTTCACTTTGTCCACTAGGTTTTTGTCGCATTTTTCCTTCATAAGTTACATTTGAATTTCATTTGAATAAGCCGTTAATTTTACTACTCGACAAATCTTACCAAGTAGAATAATATTACTAAGAAATTACAATCTGCTCTCTTACTAGGTAGTTTTCAGGTGCGTCTTGACGGAGAAACTTCACGTGTAATACTTTAGTTGCCACTCTGGAAGCTCCTATTTTCCTAAATTTTCAATAATATACACCTAATAATGGCATTGAAATATTAAATATTTTGCAAACTACTTATGAGTAGTATGAAATGTACTGGGAATTCACAGTCTAAATACACATTTCGGAAAGCGTGCATAGTTCAACGTTATTTTTATTTTATGCATTAACAAACAGATGAAAAAAATTGTGGTCTTTGAACGCGAGCAGCACCGCTTATATACCTCTCTCTAGGCTTCCCCCCGACACACACACGTTTGCCTCATTTTTTCGTTTGTATTAGTTATTTAGGTTTGCATGTATGTGATCCGATATGTAACGTTAGTGGTGTGCAAATGAAACATCCATTACCAACATTTTACTTATTCAAGTATCCTATCTCATCTGTGTGACATTTCAATTTTCACACCACACCCCCAACTCCCCATGTTGGTTCGTTTTAATTTTTAGCGAAATAGAATCTAAATTCTCTGTTACATTTCACTCATTCATTCATCAATTCATTCACTCGTGACAAGTATTACATATGTGGTTTCACCTGTAGTAGTACTAGTAGTATGTAGCCGAAATTTTGTTCTAATTTCTCTTTTGTTATGTTATGTTTTCAGTAATCGGCTTATCATCAGCATCAGCCTAGGTGAATCTTTATCACCATCAGATATTGCTAAACGTAAATTGTGACAAGTATAATCTACAAATAAAGTGCACTGATAGTGGTGAGTGCCTTAAACATGTCTGTCTGATATGTTCTATTTCTCATAAACTGTTATTGGTTTTACATTTTATTTATTTTATTTTATTTTTTAATTTTGATTACAGCTTGATGCCACACCGTATTTTCAGTACAAGTGTGGAATTTTCAGCATGGATATCGGTAGCCCAAATTTTGCAGGCCGACCATAGATATCGGGTGTGCGTCGGCAGGGGATCGAACCCTGGACCATGTGCATGGTCGGCGAGAGTCCTAACCACTGTACCACCGACGCACATCATTTTTTCGACCTCGTCATTAAATTTCGTAACATTTCACTGACGAGAAAGATTTTATTCCTCACTAGTAGAATGCATCACACTACACTACACTACATTAACACACTCACCCCATCCCACCCTCTATTTGGTTTGGTTGGTTTGGTTGCATTTTCATCGCAACATTGGCGGCCTGTTCAAATTTTCGGGCCTGCTATTATAATATCTACATATTGCATCCATATACTGTTTACTCCCATTTATTTATCACCCAAATATGAATTCTAACAGGATCATTTACTCTCGTAACTTTATTAATCATTTACGACCCAATGACTTTCATATTCCCAAGAAATCAGGGAGGAAGCATCGTAGTGGTTGGCAGTGAGCTCTTAAACGTACACCAATACACCTAACTACTGTCCCTGTCATAATGAACACTAACTGCCGCTCTCTGCCTAACAAGATAATGTACCTTCAATCTTTGATGTTCACTGACACTTATCATAATACTGCGATAATCACATTACAAGAAACATGGTTACATGAACTGTATGATGAAAATCTCATCTCACTAAAAGACTTTATCCTATTTAGACAAGACCGACAACGTCGTAATAAGAAAAATGAGGGCGGCGTTGCAACTTTTATTCACTCCAAATGGTCTATTTCTAATAATGTTTGCTTCTCATTCTCAAATGACTTCATAGACTGTATTACCGTCAAATGCCGTTCCCAAACATTTCCCCAAATATAAACATATCTTTGTCACAAACATGTACATTTCTCCAAGTTGCTCACTGTCTGATCTTTCAAATTTTGTTGACGAATTCACCAAGTTTGCCGCTGCAAACTTCAACAACTCTCTATCTGTTAATACTGGGGACTTCAACTCGTCAGACTGCTCTTTCCTGGAAGCACTTGGTCACACAAACATAGTCAAATTTCCCACTCGACTGGACAAAACACTAGATTTAGTTTTCACAAATGACGAAGGAATATACGAAACACGTAAACGTGCACCGATACTTAACTCTGGTCACTGTATTGTTCGTGTTCTACCAAAAGTATACAGCAAAACACATATTAAAGTCTTCTCACATCTGTCTATGAAAGCACAACAAAGATGCTACTCATCTGACAACTTACTCAATTTAAGGTGCATGTTAAAAATACTAACTGGGATTTATTCCATGAAAGTTCATAAGATGACACAATTGTCAATATAACGGATTATCTTATCTTATCTCCCAAACAAACACTATTCAAACGCCTCGACCGCTTCTCATCTCCTTATCTCAAACAACTTCGCAGGCAAAAAGAAACATTATACAAATCCAAAGATAAGTTAGCATTCAAAAAGATTAATGCTCAAATCAAATCTGAAGTCAAAAATCTTAATGCTATCTACAATGATACACTTTTATCATGCAAATCTTCTATCAGCATGTGGAAACGTTTTAATGAAATTACTGGCAATAGTAAGCGTTGTAATGCTTTTCCCTCTTATGATGTTAATGCTCTTAATCAGTCTTTTATACGCTGTCCTTCTACTGCAACTACTTATAATGTTACCAATCATGTAGCTGATAATTTTCATGACTTTAATGCTCTCGATGTTCTAAAATATCTTAAAACGCTTAAGCCCTCACGAAGCCTTGGCCCTGATGGTATACCTGCATATGTTCTATAACAATGTGCAGATGCTTTATGTTCTCCATTAACTAACATCCTAAATGCTTCTTTCTCCAAAAATGTCGTACCTGATGCATGGAAAAACATTAAAATAGTCCCCGTCCTCAAACCTGGAAACAGCAAGAACATAAAGTTCAGACCCATTGCCATCACTTCCCCATTTCTAAAGCTTACGGAAAAACTAATACTTCTTAAACTTGAACCCTCATTTAAAAGCTTTGAAGACCCCAAACAATTTGCCTATAGACTGGGTAGGAGTACATTAGACGCTGCAGCTGCCTTACACAAGAACATCGTCTCATCATTAGATAAAGGTGCCAAATACGTCCGCTGCACGTTTCTTGACTTCACTTCTGCTTTCGACTCTGTTCCTAGATGTCTCCTGCTAAATAAGCTCTCTTTGACGAAAACTGAGTCCTGGGTCACTAACTGGTTGCATTCCTACTTCACTAACAGAATGCAGTACACCGTATACAAAGGTAAATCATCCTCTGCTGCACTCACTGAAGCCGGAGTCCCCCAAGGCGCTGTACTCTCCCCACTTCTCTTTTCTTTCTTTCTACATGACTTACCATCTTCAAATGACATTAATTTTGTCAATTATGCTGACGACCTGACTGTATCTTTGCCTGTCAGATGTCAAAGTGACTGCTCTAAACTTAATGGCTTTCTGTCAGAAATCAACCAGTGGTCCAAGGAAAATGGTCTTACTCTAAACCCCTCCAAATGCCAAACAGTCAATTTCACCTTTAGGCATAAATCCGACCTAAACAAACTGTTTGGCTCTCACGAGGTATGCAAAATAGACGGCACTGAAATAGAAACTAAATCGGAAATTAAACACCTAGGTGTCATTCTATCTGCTGATCTCTCCTGGTCGTCTCATATCTTAGCAATTTCTAAGAAAATATTCCGTCTTGCCTTCTACATTAAGAAGTTAAAGCATTCTGGTATTACCCAACCCCTACTCCTACAATTCGTTAATTCTCGCATCCTGCCTATTATTCTCTATTGTTCCCCCTTAGTTTTTCCTGGGCTACTGAAGAAAGACTATAACATATTACGCAGGATGTTAAATGTTGTCAGCAGAGTAAGCAACGTGCCACTTAACCAGCTTGTTAATATTTTGGTTGACAGGCACATGGACTCATGTGAAAAATGGGCCAAGTCCATTTTATCTAACTCACACCACCCTCTTCACTCACAACTCTCCCTTTACATCTCATCAGACAGAACCAGAACCCTTCATAGAAAACTATATGCTCGCACTAGCAAGTACAAAAACTCAACCATACCCTACTTAGCTCGTGTTCTGTGTGATAAAGGAAGCATTAGGCGTGACACCTATAATTCATTAAATAGTCAGTAGTACAACTGGATCTCGTCTTTCCAACCCACATCATCAATAGGTTCAACATTTTCTTTCTTTCTTTTCCTTTTCTCTCTCTTCTTTTTCCGTTGTGTGCTGCTTTGTCTCTTTCTCTCGCTTACGCCAGTTAATAAGACAGCTCCCACTTTTCTAACACCTTCAAACACTGTTTCAGCTTTACCTTTGCTACTGACATGCCAATGTATTGTTGTAATAATGAACTGTGGTTTCCTCAATCTATGTAGAATTCTATTTATTGATAATGTACTAACTGGATGCAATACTGTAGTTAAAAATGCTGAGAATTCCATTCTGTATCACAAATACTGTTTTGGAATAAAGCAAATTATTATTATTTATTTTTAACTTTGTCAATTTCATCTTTGACCCCGATCTTGTCAACTGAACTGTAATCATACTTATTAGGAAGAAGGACAGACAAGATGATGATGATTATGATATCAAAATGATAATAACTGAGTTATCACCACCCTCTCTGTCTATGACAGTCATTTTTTATCTTTCGCTCCCTCCCTATCAAGTTGGGTAGTGGTTGAGTGCATTTATATTTTCCTAGTACTCGTAGTAAGAGTAGTCGCTTGAGGGATCAAATTTCACTGAATTTTCAACTACGAAATACTGCTAAATATATTTTTATTTCCTTATCATCTACTGTGACAATGAAATGCGTCCTATGAAAACACTCATCGGTAGTTAAAAGTAGTCACATGCTTTGGTTATGAATTTTGAAGTCGGTCATTAATACCATGTGACTGAACGACATCCTGGAAAGGGACAATAATTATTTTAACCGTCCAATGACTGCAGCTTCAACGATATGCAGGCAACTGGAATTACCTTGAACTTCATTCAACTTTAATAATTTTCATCTCATTTATCTCTTCATTATAATAAAGGCTTTTGTATTTCCCAATGAATGAAAAACAAGACGATATTGTTTTTACTGACGATTAGCTATTTAATGCTAGAAGCTTAATCAAAGTATTATTAAACCGGAATTTACAAAATCTCAGCATATATCAAAAAAAGGGTTAAGAGGTGTGAAAATAGACGTAGGTCAAGTTAAAGGGATATATTGAAAGTCAAAATAAAAATGAAGATGATTTTTCGAGATGTTTGTCTGATGTATATTGCATCACATTCCCAGCAAGCATTTTATTTTATAGACACAACCAGATAGAGAATCTTTAAGGATCTGGTCTTTTATATGGACAAGGTTGTTTCGTAGTATGTCTGGTGTTTTGAAGAAAACTTTAATGTCGAGCTTACTGAGTACTCTTCTGATATCGTCTGACGTCTCTGCTCTATATGGAATGACGACTGTTGAAGTCTATGTTTCGGAATGCGTTTTCAGCAATACCTAATATCTGTGTTGATTTTGTTGATGAAGTTCCATGGGTAGTTGTTTTGCTTGAGAGTTTCAGTAATGTTTGATATTTCTTCTTCTTTTACTTTCTCATCCGTTATCAGAGAGTGTGCTCGTCGAAGAAGACTTGAAACAACTGAAATCTTTGCGCTGATGAGGTGTGATTATCTGAAGTCCAAACATTTATTGGAGAATGTTTTCTTCCTGAATATGGATATACTAAAATGTCCGTCTTCCGTCCTCTTAACTAGACAGTCTAGAAATGGTAGTTCACCGACGTCTGATTCTGCTTCCGAAGTAAACTGGATTCTGGGAGATACACAGTTTATTTTCCCTAGGAATGAATTGTGTTGATCTAGTTTTAGTACTACAAAAGTATCATCTACATATCTCAACCATATTTTAGGAGTGAGTAGGCTTGAAAAGATATCATTTTGGAATTTATTCATGAAAGGTCGGGGACTAATGGCGAGACTGGTGAACCCATAGCAACACCATTTGTCTGTCTATATAAGCTCCCTTCAAATGTAAAATAATTACTTTCTAGACAGAATTTCAAGCTCCTAATTATTTCATTGGTGTCCAGTGGACATCTTTGTGATAGCGTTGTAACTGGTTCTAGTAGACTGGAAATGATATCAAGACTTTCGGTAATAGGGATACTAGTATATAATGAGCTAATAAAATAGCTTACTATAATGTCTTCTTTATCAATTTCTCGGGGTTGTATTTAGGATTTGAAATCATATGAATTCCTTACAATATTTTGAGTGTCCTTGTGTAGTGGTTTTAGTACCGAGAGTAAGTGTTTAGATAGTTTGTATGTCGGTGAGTTGATGAAATCTATTACTGGTCTTAATGGAACAGTGGGTTTATGTATGTTTGGTTGACCGTAGAATCTTGAAGGTACATAAGAGTCTGGTTTTAGTTTAGAACAGAGAGAATTTCCAATTTTGGTTTTCATTTCTTGAAGGAGTCTGTTTGTACTTAATTTCATTTTGTTGAATTCGGCGGATTTCTTCTCTTCAATAAGCAACACAACTACATTTATCCTGTCATTTTATTACATTCGAGTGTCAGTTTTAGGAAGACTGGTTTCTGCTCCACATTGTCTGATGTCGAATTCATAATCAGTCTTTCTAAATCATTCTTCAGCTTATTTCTGCATGTACTACCGCGCTTACAAAAGACGTTTATCGCTTCATACTTTACCGTTTATTAGTGTCTCTTACATTTTCGATCAACATCCAATGCGTGTGAATAGTTAGTAAATTGATGATGAAATCTTTGTCGATTTTAGTGAGGCTGAAAGTGACCAAGGAAATGCAATAGGGTGGCATAACCTTCCTCAGTTTTTTGTTTCCCCATCTGTTCAAAATAATCTGCTTGTAGTTATCAACAGGAAAACTATATCTTCAGTTAACGAGACGCGTAAGTGTTAACGAAGATACAAAATAAACGAAATGTTCTACTGAGAAATGTAGCGCATTTCATGAAATGCTGGTAAAGTTTTTAATCGACCACTCCTTTAGAGCAATGGGACTGAGTCAATTTATCAGGTAACAAAAATACTACATTTATAAATAAAAGTTACAAATTATCTAAGTTAAATACTTTAGATAAGTGAAAGAGACAGAAAAGTTAAAAGATGAAAATCTAAAAGAGCAGAAATAAAAAGGAAAATCTGTCATGTCTCATTCAAAGTTGTTTTTCTGCTGAAGCTATTATAATATGCATGATAAACGTTTTCAAGATTTAATATCAAAAACATCACACATTTCAAATTCTGCTTGTTAAAATGTGTCCTGCATACACACACACACACGCATCATTTTCATTACTATTTACAGGAGTTCAAAATTGTTTCTACATTTTCAATATCGCCTTGCAAATCAATTATCACCGCAAGATTTTCTAAACGATATTTGTTGATTGCAAAATGAATAGACCCTTATTCTACGTTCCAGAAATAAGACAACACGTGCACGGGATGTCATTCAATTGGTCATTTTCTTCTGGATTTTCATTAATTCCTTATCGAATGAGAATTAATTATATTTTCGAGAAGTGAAAGCAGTGACAATGTTTTCCCCTATCACAGAATTTCACACCTCGAAATGAAATCAATAACATAAGAAAATGACCAATTTAATGAGATCCCATGCACGTGTTTTCACATAGAGAATATTATTTCCAAATGAAATTAACATTTTGGTGAGTGTATACAATAAGATGTTCGGTAAATTTTGAATTAAGCCTTGCCTAGTATAATTTGTTGAACCTAGGAAATCTTATTCAGTTTTTGCGTTTTGTATGTTAAAAATATTTACTGGTGTCGAATTTCGCTTTATGCATTTCAGCAGATTTATGTTATTCAGTAAGTAAGTAAGATCAATCGGGTGAATATCCATTCAGATCCTTTTCGTAATCAGTTCTGTTCATCAGAACTGCTGCTTCTCCGTCATCTTCTTTATTGACCATGATGTAATTTCATTTTATCAAACCACTAAGTGCTGCATGTTATTAGCAAGAGATGTGAGAGGACACATTTTTGGATCATTAGGGTGTGTGGTTTTTTATGCACAAGGTCTCCTTTTCTTCAACGATAATTTCTATAGCAGATTAAAGGTGATTGGTATTTAATATATTACTGATTAATTCTGGCAATTCATCCACAAATCGAGATGCAATTTTTAGTTAGTATCTTGCGTGACATGTCGTGTGTAGTTTTCTAATCAGACTATACTTTCCTTACCTTCCTCCAGTGTCAAGCTATTCTGTATTAGCCTTCTTTCGGAGAAGTAATGAAGCCATGACTCTCGACCTTCAAGTAAATTGGCAAGGTTTATGTTTCACGAAAGGTGATTTATGAAAATATACATGCGGTTAATTGCGTATGCTGATATTTATAGGTCTTGCATCACTAAATGACTCAAATTATGAACCCTGTGACTCCATGACAGGTAAATTCATTTCATACAAGCAGCACTTCATAAATAACTGGATATGGTTTCCAGCATTTATATAGAGCGAAACCACATCAGTTTACACACATGACATTCCCCTTTGACACTGAGAAGTGAAAGGTGCTCCATATTACTCGGTTAAGAATATCAGATAAACTAATCCAGTTTGGAACTATATTATACAACGGTGGCTATTATCCATTCTCATATTAGCTCTACCACGTAGGGTTTTTAATTGACTAATTAGATGGATCATTCATGTGAATGAGTCGTGTAGATCAGAAAACGTCTCAGTGATGAAATAATTAACTGATAAATCCTGACTTATAAATTCTGTAAAAATTCACTTGCTTGTTAGTTAGCAGCCCTGAGGGAACTAGGCAGATATCAGAATTCGCTGAAAGCTATATGCTGGGGAGCAATTTTACTTTAAGAAGCTCTTCGAGTGTGTATTTTTCCACAGTGTGATATATTTATTTATTCAGGCTTTTTTTCTTAATTGGTCGCACCAGGGGACAAAATTATCTCTCCGTTTTCATACATTCTTGCTGCTTGGAGCACCATAAATCCCTGCCTATGCTTTTAATGTGATGAGAATTATCTGATATACTACACAGATTTTTTTCCATTTAAGCGCTAATCTTCGAGACTCGTTTAAATTCTCAAACAAACAGTCGATTTTGTTTGTCACATCAGTTGTGGTTAGCTTCAACTTGATCACCGTGAAAATCTAAGCGAGTGTCAGCAAAATGTCTATCTTTGTAAATTATCTTCGATTGTTTATACTACTTACAAGTAGTTCAAATGAACTGTCGTCAAGATTTGACAATTTTGTTTATTATACTTGTTAATACTTGTTTTATGAATCATGATTGGACAACGTTTTTTTTAAAAAAAGATGTGCCTTTTATATATAAAACCTCTGTTATGGTTATTTTGATTAATTTCCCTGAAGAAGTTCGGACCAAATTGCCGAACGAAACGTTGAAATTACTCATTTCAATATCGCTGAGATATTACAAATATAATTTTTTTTGTTTTTACTTACAAGTAGGTTGATCTTAAAGTCAGTAAATGTTTGAGTACTAAATAATTGATCAAGTAAAGTATAAGTATATTTCAATGGTTCACTTTGTTGGTTTGTTGCTATTTACTTGTAATCTGATCAAATGATTTTGTAGTATGATAAAAGTCAGAGGAAAAAATTTATCACAAAGTACAGTGTAGGGGCGAAGGTAGAGCAGAATATTTCGGATGCGTATTCTGCGTTTACTGTCGAGAATTATAACGGCTTCTTCTACGTTAAGAGGAAAAGATTAATTTTAATTCAGGTTATTTGGAGGCCATAAATAAACATGAAGGCACTTTCCCTCTTCATCTGATGACCATAATCATTAAAATGTGACTACATTCACTTGTAACAACACAGAATGAAATTCATTGAGCTTTCGAATAGTTACAAGACACGTCACGTCATATGAAGCCAACTTTATCGGTCTGTAAGCGTACGCATGCAAATTCAGTTTTGTCGTGGAAGACTGAACTGTTTTGTGATCTTCGTTTTTGAAATTACTGGCATGTTCTGTAAACTACTTCGTCAGTATGATTAGTAGACTCATATCGTTGAGCACCCGATATCGACTAAATGATCCACAGTATTTATATTCTAGTGTTTCCAGCATCACTGTAAATATAAAAATACCCTGAGATTCTATACAACAAAAACCAATTCTTTCTGTAACACAAAAATATTTTTGATATTCAACAGATGGTCGCTACATGATACATTCTTCTGAAAAGCCTCAATCTTGGACACAAGTGCTTTACAGTGATTACTGATGAACAGTGATTCTCTGACTAATGTGACTT
>OX235273.1:119820442-119840091 GCA_944472155.2 Trichobilharzia szidati | reverse complement strand
CTGTGGTGCACTGTTTAAATATGTGAATGCAATGCTTTTCTTTTTTTATTTTTTTATTTCTTTTATTTCTCTTTTTCTTTTTGTTGTTGTTGCTTTATATTTCTAAATCCTTATAAAATTTATGAGGTAATTAGATGCAATATAGTAATGAACGCTGAAAATTCCATACCTGTACCACAAATACTGTTTGGAATAAAGCCATTATTATTATTATTTTCACTAGATTATTCAGGAGGGATTTTCTAAGCAGTTTTTCCGTTAGAATATATGCGCTTTCTTTTGGGGTGGGTAGCCTAACCCTAAACCTCTCCTCCTTTCTGAGACTAGGACCTGATGGTATTCTACATTTAAAAGACAGAATGCAAAAAGCTCTCCGGAAAACGGCTGTGTGTTCACTGTATTCCCCATTTTGTCGTCTGGTTCACTGCTATTCGATGAATAATAATTACAATTACGAGTAAAATTTGAGTTAGTCGAAATTAGATGAATACCATGTCTATATCACGAAACACAGACACACAGCTACGCACCCGCGATTGTTTCGATTTTTGAAAAAACTCTGCTTTAATTTGACAATATTCTGTCTACAAGTAATTACAGATATTTGTTACCAACAGGGAGGTCACAAACTAATGAACAATACTCTTCATTTGCGCAACAAGATTATTGTGATGCGAAGAGGAGATGATGAAAACATGTGGACAGACGTGGTGATGAGCCAGGTGATGAATACTTTGGCAGAGAAACGAACGTAATAAAGATAAATGGCTGTAGCCATGTGTTCCTCTGAGAATTAAATGAGACGATAATAATAATCATGATAGTAATAAAACTAGTTATAATAGTAATCATGAAAATGATAATTATCTTTAAGTGATTTCCATTCTGATTGCAATCGGGAACTTCAGAATGTAGTCAACATCCTTGTCTGTAAGGTGACTTTGCCCTCGAGATTCAGTGTTAATGCTAACAATGTTTAAGATGTTCGTACACCACAAGTTGACGAGTTCCATTGACACACGACACATGTTTAAGTATATTATTATTATCATAATTATTTTCAAATACTTACCAAGAGAGTAATTAGTCAATATTCAGCGATTCATAATCACTGCAGCTAGCTTCGTTAGACGAGACAGACAGATGGCTTTATTCGTAAGCAACAAGTTTGCAAAATGTAAGTAAGAGTTATTCCTGCTGGTTAGATTCACTTGTCGTCCTTTTGCCAAGAGGAGATGAAGAATGCCAGTTAGGAGCAATCAAATTACTGAAAATGATGAATGCCATTTAATTAGGTTGATACCTTGAAATTGGAGCTAATGAGTCATCAAATACATAAATATATTGAAATCTGGATCATGTGGCTTGATATAAGCAACCGAAATCTCTGTCATATGTCATGGTATCCCTTATAAATATGTTAGACAGAGAAAACGCTACTTACTTACCACTCCGGTACCGTCCGGTAATAAAAAAGCGTTGGCAAGGTGTCATTGTTAGTGTCTTCATTTTTATTATATACTTAGACAACACCGTCTCGAAATGATGAAATGGGGGAAATACGACAACGGTAATGTATTATCCATCCCGTGGCACCTCTTCCCTAGATGCGCATTCACCTTTCCAGAAATCCCAATCCCGTCAGTAAAATCTGGACTAGCTGTATCCATCAATGCGTCATTATTCATGCAGTTTACCAGAAAAGCATTTTCTTTCTGTCTTACAACTCGCTGCATTATCTTCACTCGCTGAGGTGGCCACTGGGTGACATCGCGCATCAGGCTAGTGCTCGAGTGGAACCCGAAAGGGAAGCGGCGAGTGGGACGTCCAAGGGTGACATGGAGGAGATCGTGTGAAGAGAAGCTGAAGCAGTATGGATTAACATGGATGCAGGTGAAAAGTGCAGCAGAAGTCAGAAACAAGTGGAGACGTGCAGTTGAAGCCCTATGTTCCACTAGGAACCCAAGGGAACAATAATAATAATATAATCTCATCTGTGTGACATTTCAATTTTCACACCACACCCCCAACTCCTCATGTTGGTTCGATTTGATTTTAATAGAATCTAAATTCTCCGTTACATTTCACTCATTCATTCATCAATTCATTCACTCGTGACAAGTATTACAGATGTGGTTTCACCTGTACTAGTATTAGTAGTATGTAGCCGAAATTTTGTTCTAATATCTTATTTTGTTTTGTTTTGTTTTCAGTAATCGGCTTGTCATCATTATCATGATCATCAGCATCAGCCTAGGTGAATCGTTATCATCTTTAAATATTGCTAATCATAAATTGTGACAAGTACAATCTACAAATAGTAGTGCATTGATAGTGGTGAGTGCCTTAAACATGTCTGTTTGATATGTTCTATTTCTCGTAAATTGTTTTTGGTTTTACATTTTCGACCTCATCTTAACTGAATCGTTGTCAATAAATTTTGTAACATTTCACTGACGAGATATATTTTATAATAATAATAATAATTTGCTTTATTCCAGAAACAGTACTAGTGGTACAATGTGGAATTTTCAGCACATATCTACAATATTTGCATCTAATTTTACAAACATTTAAAAGGAGTATTAAACAAACAAGCAAAATAAATCTAAAGACACCAACAGCAAAAAAAAACACAGGATAAACACAAAATAATTTTAAAGGCGAAAAAGTACCAAGAAGTAGAAAGGAAAATAAACATCATATAATAATAACTCAGTATTGGGTAGTGGAAGCTATGATATGATTATGCATGGTGACAGTAAAGCTATAGTCATACAAGAAGTTATGAAATGATATTTAAGAATGTTTATCGCCAAGATGGTCAGTTAATTTGATTGAAACAACTCTAAACAATCATAAAATAACATTTCAGGGTTGTTGTTTTGTTTTTTATTGTCAGGTCTAATGCAGTGTTTGTAGTGGTAGTGTGAGTAATCCTGAATAATACAAAAATTTTTAAGGTGGTGACTATGGCGTTCACAACCAATGATTGTCAGTTTAATATTGCCGAAAAGTATAGAAAATAAGAAAAAAACAACCACAAAGCTAATAATTACATGATGGTTAATGACAGGACAATTTTGTAATACTCATAGTGCTAATAGAGTCGGAACCAGTGGATACACAATAGAAGGAATATAGTAAAGTACAAAAAAGGAAGCCAATGTTAATAATTTAGGTAGCTAAGTATGTTTGAGAGGGAGTTCACTATAGAATACAAAATAAGAGAGAAATAAAAGAGCCTAAAATTATGTTGTTAATAACAAAGCAAGTCATAGGTTTCATGCTTAACATTGTCTCTGTCGCTTAAAACACGGGCCAAGTATGGTATCGTTGAGTTCCTCACTAGTAGAATGCATCACACTACACTACACTACATTAACACACTCACCCCACCCCACCTCTATTTGGTTTGTAAATTTATTTTTAGCTTTGTTGCTTTTCATATTTGACCTCGATCTTGTCAACTGAACTGTAATCATACTTATTAGGGAGAAGGATAGACAAGATGATGATGATGATTATGATATCAAAGTGATAATAATTCAGTTCTGACCACCCTCTTCGTCTGTGACAGTCATTTTTTATCCCTCGCTCCCTCCCTACCAAGTTGGGTAGTGGTTGGGTGCATTTATATTTTCCTAGTACTCGTAGTAAGAGTAGTCGCTTGAGGGATCAAATTTCACTGAATTGTCAACTACGAAATACTGCTAAATGTTTTTTTTTATTTCCTTATCATCTACTGTGACAATGAAATGCGTGCTATGAAAACACTCATCGGTAGTTTAAAGTAATCACATGCTTTGGTTATTAATTGTGAAGTTGGTCATAAATACCATGTGACTGAACGACATCCTGGAAAGGGACAATAATTATTTTAACCGTCCAATGACTGCAGCTACAACGATATGCAGGCAACTGGAATTACCCTGAACCTCATTCAACTTTAATAATTTTCATATCATTTATCTCTTCATTATAATAAAGGTTTTTGTATTTCCCAAAGAATGAAAAACAAAACGATATTGTTTTTACTCACGTTTCGCTATTTAATGCTAATAACTTTATCAAAGTATTATTAAACCGGAGCTCGACTGCGTCTTCTATCAGTAGCTGAAGCGGTGGCAATTAATTCCAGAAGATCATCTCTTTGCATACAGAAGAAGTATGTTCAACCACTATGTTTACCTTGGCATACAATAAAGCCAACAAATCCTTCATTAACACTATAAATTCCTTTCACAATTTTCTTTTCTTTTCTTCTTCTTCTATTCCTCTGTTTCATTGACAATCGTTCATTTTCGACTTTTATGATTTCATGACCTTTCTTATGATTTTATTACCTAAGGTTAAGTAGTGCTTTTCTAACTTGCTATCGTATTTACAAAATCCTGTTCATTCCACTTCATTATATTCATTATTATTATTTGACAATCATTCACCAGTAGTGCTTGTAATTTTACACCATATCATCGTTATTATTTTACAATCTTTCTTACTGTCGTTATTTTCAACCTTGAACTTATGTCTAGTCCGCCCCATTCGTTGGTTTTTTTTCATATTGTCTCACACACCCTGATTACACACACTCTCGAAACATGTATTTTTATACACACATCAATAAATTAAATTGCTTCATCTGATTTTGTCCCATGTTCTCATTGACCATCATATTAAAAAAAAATCTGACTATTGTTCCATCCCATCTTATACTTGTTCCACAATACACTTTCTGATATGATTCTAATTTGCCTTTACTGGCTATTGTATGCTTAAATTAATGGATTTATAATTGTAGAGCCTGAAGAAGAATTTATTGAAAACAATTATTCGCTCTAAATATTTTGTTCTGAATAAATTATGGGAATATTCAATTTAATTTACAAAATCTCATCATATATATAACAATGAGTTAAGAGGTGAGAAAATAGACGTAGGTCAAGTTAAAGGGACATATTGAAAGTAAATAAATAAAAATGAAGATCAATAAACCAAATAACAAAGGTAATAGTACATCTGTTATGGTATCAAAATAAAGTTTACTAACTTGATTATCGTTCATCAGTCTGGGGTCATTTTTCGTTGTCCAGTTAGCCAATTGGTGAAGATAACAAAACCACGTGTAGATTGTTGGATTTGATCAGTGTGTAAAATTACAAAAGCAGTGTGTGTTTACACAGTGAACTTGCATATCACATTCGTGTTGATTTTGTCACTTCATGGAGGAGGGAGATGTTGTAACCAGGTCAGATCCTGCTTTAGTCCGTCATTCCTATTCAGGCAATTTGAATTCCTCTTGATATGAAGTGCTTCTGATATTAGACGTTCCTTGTGATTTCTGAAATTTTTCTGAATGATGATTTCAATATTGTCAAAATCAATTTTGTGGCCTGATTCTCTAGCGTGTAGATTTATGGCTGATGATTTTTCAAGCTTTTGTAGTTCAACCGGATTTCTCGGTGGTCAAACAGATGCTCTACGGTATTCATTTCTTTTGATTTTGATTTCTCAAAATGTTTGTTCGATGTATATCGCATCACATTCCAAGCAAGCATTTTATTTTATAGACACAATCAGATAGAGAATCTTTAGGGATTTGGTCTTTTACATGGACAAGGTTGTTTCGTAGTGTGTCTGGTGTTTTGAAGAAAACTCTGATGTCGAGCTTACTGAGTACTCTTCTGATATCGTCTGACGTCTCTGCTCTCTATGAAATGACGACTGTTGAGGTCCATATTTTCGGAATGCGTTTTCGGCCATACTTAATGTCTGTGTTGATTTTGTTGATGAAGTTCCATGGGTAGTTGTTTTGCTTGAGATTTTCAGTAGTGTTTGATATTTCTTCTTCTTTTTCTGTCTCATCCGTTATCAGAGAGTGTGCTCGTCTAAGAAGACTTGAAACAACTGAAATCTTTGCGCTGATGGGGTGTGATGATTTGAAGTCTAAATATTTATTGGAGTGGGTTTTCTTCCTGAATATGGATATACTAAAATGTCCGTTTTCTCTTCTCTTAACTAGGCAGTCTAGAAATGGTAGTTCACCGACGTCTGATTCTGCTTCCGAAGTAAACTGGATTCTGGGAGATACACAGTTTATTTTCCCTAGGAATGAATTGTGTTGATCTAGTTTTAGTACTACAAAAGTATCATCTACATATCTCAACCATATTTTAGGAGTGAGTATGCTTGAAAAGGTGTTATTTTCAAATGTATTCATGAAAAGGTCGGCGACTATTGGGGAGACTGGTGAACCCATAGCAACACCATTTGTCTGTCTATATAAACTCCCTTTAAATGTAAAATAATTACTTTCTAGACAGAATTTCAAGCTCTTAATTATTTCACTGGTGTCCAGTGGACATCTTTGTGATAGCGTTGTAACTGGTTCTAGTAGACTGGAAATGATATCAAGACTTTCGGTAATAGGGATACTAGTATATAATGAGTTAATATCATAGCTTACCATAATGTCTTCTTTATCAATTTCTCGGTGTTGTATTTGGAATTTGAAATTATATGAATCTTTTACAATATTTTGTAGTGGTTGTAGTACCGAGAGTAAGTATTTAGAGAGGTTGTATGTCGGTGAGTTGGTGAAATCTATTACTGGTCTTAATGGAACTGTGTGTTTATGTATATTTGGTTGACCGTAGAATCTTGAAGGTACATAAGAGTCTGGTTTTAGTTTAAACCACAGAGAATTTCCAATTTCGGTTTCATCTCTTGAAGGAGTCTGTTTGTACTTAGTTTCATTTTGTTTAATTCGGCGGATTTCTTCTTCTCTTCAATAAGTAACTCAACTCCATTTATCCTGTCATTTCATTACTTTCGAGTGTCAGTTTTAGGAAGACTGGCTTCTGCTCCACTATGTCTGACGTCGAATTCATAATCAGTCCTTCTAAATCATTCTTCAGCTTATTTCTGCATGTACTACCACACTTACGAAAGACGTTTATTGCTTCATACTTTACCGTTTATTAGTGGCCCTTACATTGTCGATCAACGTCCAATGCGTGTGAATAGTTAGTAAATTGATATTGAAATCTTTCTCGGTTGTAGCGAAGTTGAAAGTGACCAACGAAATGAAATGGGGTGGCATAACCTTCCTCAATTTCTTGTTTCCCCATCTGTTCAAAATAATCTGCTTGTAGTTATCAATAGGAAAACTATATTTTCATTTAACGAGACGCGTAAGTGTTAACGAAGATACAAAATAAACGAAATGTTCTACTGCGAAATGCAGCGCATTTCATAAAAATCTGGTAAAGGTTTTAATCGACCACTCCTTTAGAGCAATCGGACTGAGTCAACTTATCAGATAACAAAAATACTACAGTTATAAATAGAAGTTACAACTTATCGAAGTTAAATACTTTAGATAAGTGAAAAAAACAGAAAAGTTAAAAGATGAAAATCTAAAAGAGCAGAAATAAAAAAGAAAATCTGTCATGTCTCATTCAAAGTTGTTTTTCTGCCCAGGCTCTTATAATATGCTTGATAAACGTTTTTCAAGATTTAATATCAAAAAAATCACACATTTCAAATTCTGCTTGTTAAAATGTGTCCTACATACACACACACGCATCATTTTCATTACTATTTACAGGAGTTCAAAGTTCTATCTCCATTTTCACTATCGCCTTGCAAATCAATAATCACTGTAAGATTTTCTAAACGATATTTGGTGATTGCAAAATGAATAGACCCCTATTCTACGTTCGAGAAATAAGAACAAAATACCACCTAATTTCGTCTCCTCAATGTGGATATGACAGTCTGACTGCTGCTATGGAGCCAGCTACATTAGGCAAACAATTAGGCAGATTCATCTCCGTATTTCCGAATATCCTCCAACATGGTTATGCAAGGAACAAACGATATCCATTCGTAGCTCTTTTTAACACATAGATCGTGAATCTAAAGTTTATGGTAAAACAGCATTTAAATTTATTTTGCTTTAAAAAGAGTCCATCTTGCACATACAGCTGAAGTCATAACAGTGCACCGGAAGTGCTCAAACTTGTTTGCTCAGAAGAAATTCGTACAACCAATTTCCTTATCTTGGCCATCGTTACATGTATGTACAAACCGGACTAATTCACCCTCTCCTCCTAAACCTTTTGAAAATTATAATCGTCCAAATCATTTTATTTTTACATAATAATCCGTTGCGTCATCAACTTGAACACTCGCCTACACTTCAGTTACACTCAATTTCTCCATAATAACGCATTATGTAATTCACTTGTTGTAACCGTTTTTATCTTCTAATTGTGTGTAACAACTCTCTGTGTTCATAATCACCATCTTGACATGTTGACATATGTATGTATATTTATATATCAGAGTAGAGCCAAAGATGAGGATAGAATTGAAAACTAAATATTTCTTCTCAAAATCTTTTTGCCTTCCAAATATCTTTAATAATAATAATATAATAATAATCACTTTATTCCACAACAATAACAATTTACAGCATGGAATTTTCAGCGTTTCATTTTACATATTGCATTGGTTTAGCTCTTTTTATAATTATATAAATATATGAAATGTTAAAAATATTGATAATTAATAGGAAAAAAATAAAAACACAACAAAATCACACTATTTCTAGGTCACAGTGAATAATAAATAAATAATATAACAAATCACACATGCAATAATATGCATCATTACATTTTATAGTTTAGTTGATGATTTAAAAGTTGTAAAAGTTCATTTCTGATATTCGTCTCTTCACAGAATACTCGTGCCGAATATGGTACGGTCGAATTTTTATATTTTGTAGTACGAGCATAAAGGTTTATGAATTTTCTTCTGGTCTTACCCGAAGAGATACAAGGAAACAAATGTGAATAAAGAGGATGTTCACTATCAGACAAAATAACTTTAGCTAAGTGTTTACAAGAATTCAAATGCCTATTGACAACAGTGTCGGTTAGTTGAGTCAAAGGGATAGCACTGACCCTACTTACGGCCTTCAATGTTCTTCGTAGTATTATATGGTCTTTCTTCAGTAGCCTAGGGAAGAATAATGGAGAACAATAAAGAATGATGGGCAAAACACATGAATTAATAAATTGTATGAGAAGAGATTGGATTATACCTGAGTGCCTCAACTTCTTTATGTAATAAGTCAGACAGAAAATCTTCTTAGAAACTGTAAGAATATGAGACGACCAGCAAAGGTTTGAAGAGAAACTAATGCCAAGATAAGAAACACTTGACTTACTCTCTATCATGTTACCATCAATATTACAACAATCATGAGATTGGACCAATCCATGCATATCTTTTTCACTTCTCAAGCTGAAATCAACAGTATTACATTTAGTTGGATTTAGTTTAAGACCGTTTGAGCCAGACCAATCCTTAACTTCAGCTAAGAAGCCATTCATATGGGAACAATCCGATGTGGAAACTACAGGGACAGAAACGGTCAGATCATCAGCATACTTAATGAAGTTAACTTTGAGTGAGTTCGGAAGGTCATGCAAAAAGAAAGAGAAAAGAAATGGAGAAAGTACTGCACCTTGAGGCGCACCACTTTCAGTTAGCTGAGAAGTGGAGAGCTTTCCGGCCAAATGGGGATTATTTCCACAACATGTCATTCACAATGTATTCCGATATTTAACAGGGTTAAACTAGTTATTTATTAACAGATTTCTAGAAACTCCATACACTTGATCAATAGTTGCTTCCTTTGCTTTATTGTCTTTCATCTTCTTCATAACAGCGTTTTATGAACTAAGTAGTCGTTTTACCTTCACTCAGAGGTACAGAATTAGCTTCCATGCGTAATCCTCACACAATTGCATTGCCTGGTCATAAGTAATAATGTCGGATGACTTTTCCCACTAGGTTTTTGTTGCTTTCATAAGTAACACTCTTCGGTTCATTTGAATAAGGAGTTAATTTGATTACTCGACCAAGTAGAGTAATATTACAATAATATATTACAAAATACAATCTGCTCTCTCATTATGTAGTTTTCAGGTGTGTTTTGTCGAAGAAACCTCACGTCTGATACTTAAGTTGCCACTCTGGAAGATCCTATTTTCCTAAATTTTCAATAATATACGCCTAGTAATGCCACTGAAATATCAAATGACTAGCAAACTACTTATGAGTAGTATGAAATGTACTGAGAATTCACACTCTACATACGCATTTCGGAATGCGTGCATTGTTCAACGTTATTTTGATTTCATGCATAAACAAACAGATGAAAATACTTCATATGAAAAAGTGAAGACGTTCAGCGAAGAGACTCTTTTTGGCACACTCATTCACATAGTTGTACGATCGCATTTATATACAAATATTTTAGTGCGCGCAAGATGTTTGTCAAGTTTAGATAATTAATTAGGTGATACAATAATGATCTAATATAGAAGAGAGGTTAATTGGACAGCGACTAAAATAAGATTGAGTTATTAAGTTTGATGACGTTATATACTTGACATTTCCTACCTCCATACCCTGATTACCTGAAAGCGAGAAAGATTATATTTTGTAGTCGGAGGTGTTCATCGGTGCATCATCTTTCGTAAGTGTGCAAAATTAACGATTTTTCTGACATTTGAGAGACAAACACCAGCTGACGAAATAAAAGACATTTATGAGTATATTCCTGCACATAATTGGCTTTACGTTTTACCATGTCGAGGCATAATGCAGCTCACATAGATTATCTTGATGTGCTTTTAGATTTTGGATTGCATTAGGGTTGATATTATTAAGACATCAAACTTTTCAAAACCTTCCATTTGACTCATCATTGCTACTGTAAATCCTATAAGACGCATTTCGTATAGATCATGCTAACCTTTGACTTCAATCAGAACTAATGTGGTTGACTATAACATGGATTGAATAGTACCGATGTTGAATGCATCTCACAATTTTGTTTACAAACATTTGAGCTACTTATCCATTGATAGTAGTATAACGGTTTCACACACACGTTTTTTAAGTTTCGTTTCTTATTATGCTTATTAAAATTTTGTTCAGCTGAGAGTAATGGAGACTACTCTGTCATCGGCAGATTTCCGTTAACGAATAATCTCAAAGACTTCTGTGGTTTTACTACGTGCATTTACCCTTTCTGACGGGTTAGTGTACATCAGCTCAACTGAAATTATTTTATGGTGTTACACTAGTCATTATCTTGTTTCTGGACTAACCTTTTGTCATTACTTACTCATTATTTATTCGCTGAGGAATGGCTCATTTTTTTGTTTCATCGAATGAATACGTTAGCATAAACGAGATTAACCACTGCTTACCAGCTGAATTCCATTCCTTTGTTTACAATGGAACTTTTCCAGCCGTATCTGTTAGTGATCTTTCACCTCAGAAATAATTACTGTAATCAAATTATGGGATTAGTCATTCATTAGTGCCCTCCTTTAGTTAATAAATTTCTTTAAATAGTTGAAGGCAGTGCAATGTCAATTTAAAGTAGAATCTCTCAAAAGACCAAAAGATCTTCAAGGAGTAGGTTTGTGTCTATTTTTCGTGATATGAACATGGTGTGATGGGAAAAATCTTTGGAAAATCGCTCCTGGGCGATCTTTAATCACAATATTTATAGTAATTTAGACATTCAAACCAACGCTGCATTTATCACACATAATTTCTTTAGACCGTATATCTTCAGTTTGACCTTTATTATCCGCCTTTGCCCTTATTTAATCGCCTATTCTAATAATTCTCTCCCTGTTTAGTCTCTTTTTTGAATGCTACTCTTTGTGTCATCGAATTTCAATTTTATTTCGGGCAATAAGGAATAATTATTTTTATTAATAATAGGAGATATCTTAATTTTATTAACACTCCATAGAACGTGTATTCACTTCTAATTGATGTTTTATTCTTTTGACAAATACATGGACTTCATAGATGTCAACTGGTCACAGTATCTGGCAGATCTGCACATTTTACAACGTAAAGTCATACTCAATGCAGGCGTTTAACACCGCTACAAGCATAAATCCCGAATATTTAGTAAATTTCAGTGCATAAATATATGCGGGTAATGGAGAAAGATGTAATGTCCAGCTGAAACTTATATATTCCATACATTGATTTTGTAAAACATGTTTGGCAAAGTAACTTACTTCGACGATAAGTGTGTCTAATATTATTTATTGATGTCCCCCTACATTACTTCTCCATTAAAATACATATATTGTATTTTCAAAGTAACACGTCATTATCTTAGTCTGTGTTATTATGTGAATAAAGGAATCTGTGGACATGAAAGTGGGATCCTGAAAGAAACCACCATAAACAGTAAATATTACAACCTCGACAATGTGATACGCTTACGCGAATAAACTTGTTTGATGGAAAATAAAGTTGATATATTCAGCATATTTCAAGATGACAATTGTAACAGCAAAACAATATGCGTTTAATTTTCTAGCAATGGTGTATTATTATCAACTTAGCAGACATTGTGCTCTCATTCGTGCTTCTTCACTTCATTTGTAATCTAACAAATATACTGCTCACCATTCGTCTGTATCTAATGTAGGCGATCACACCACAGTCCGATTACAAACGCTTCAATATCAGACATGAAAACGACTAATAATAATAGTGACATCAATCATATTTTTGAATAGTTGTGATGAGCAAAGCCATTTTTCATGTCTGCTCATTGTCATCTGAATTATATCAACTGTTCGCATTTTGAATAAAAATTCCTTGCTACAACAGATGATTCCAAGGTAACAGATCCGTGCCTGTAGTCACTTTATAAAGAAAGTTAGAGTCAGTGCTGAATCCATGTGTACAAAATTACTTTCAGTAAGAACCAAGTATCTGATGTGAAACTGTAGTGCGGATTTCTTTAGTAAAATGAGGGTAGGTGAGACAGTGGATGTATTTTCTGTGCATGAAGAAATCCGTGCTTACACACGTGACAGAATTAAGGGTGATATGATGTTAAATAAAAACAGTGACAATTCTCGATCTCCCAAGGGTTAAAATACAATCTCTTAGTAGTCACAGCCCTTGAGAAATATAGCAAAAATCACTCACACCAACCAGTAGAGCTTGCTAGCTATGATGACGGGACCATTTTACTGAGTTTCTTTAAAAGACCCATCAATATCATATCCAGTTTCACTTAGCTTTATTCATCAAAAATATTGTCATCAACTAAGAAGAACCAGTGATTCAGTTAGTGGAATTTGTCCCTTCGAACAACAAAGTTTGTACTTGAAAACGTTAGTATTTATCCTTAGGAGGCGAAAATATTCAGCTTGCAATGTGTAAGCTGACTGATACCATGAATGGGAAGGAAAAAAGCCGACAAATTAATGTGATGATTTGTTTTACTGATTGCTTGATATACAGACTTGAATATCACTCATGTTATGGCGTCTTATTTGCTCTATATAATTTCTTTGTGACTGCTCTACATTTGCATAGTTACCTTAAACTCTGATTTTTGTTCAATATCTTGTCAAAAAGTTGTAAAAAGCTATTACAATTATTTGCCTTTGAAACACTGAATCTTTGGATATAATATTGCATATCAATTATACCTATAACTATCTATTTGCCACTCTGTGCTTGTTTAACACCTATAACACCTAAAATTGTTTATATATTGATTGATTTACATGTTCAAGTTGGCTCAACTCAGTGAGCCTAGGATTTTGGTATCATTTTGTTTAACTGTAATTGACTGTGATATTATTATTGTTGTTGTCGCTTGTTACCCTTCTTGTTGTGAATTATTTTCCCGTACTGGTGTTGTTCTTCTTGTTTTATTCCCTGTTTTCCTGGTTTTAAGGGGAGCAACCCACAAGGTCGCTTCTCTCTAAATTATAATTTAATGTAACAATCCCCCCTTCCCAGGCGTGAGGCTAGCAACCCAACCCTGTAAACAAACCTGCTACAGAAACTTAAGCACGACAAATCTCCTTGCGCCAAAAGAAAAGTCAGTGTGGGGACATGGAATGTCCGCACCATGTACGAGATTGGCAAAGCTCCTCAGATCGCAAAGAAATGAAAAGATACGGAATTCAAGTACTGGGAATATGTGCAAGCAGATGAAACGGAAATAGACTCACCAAATTGTCAACGGGTGAGTCAGTGATCTACTTTTTTTTACTACGGCTATCAACTACGGGAGGATGAGCCGGCTTCATAAACATCTCGAATCATCGCTGCCCAGTCGCGGCGATCTGATGCAAGGTTTTGCGACAGGGTAGTCGTTTGTAAGAGAGTTCATGAAGTTTCATGGGAATTTGGTACGAGTGATGTCCCCAGAATCGCTCGGCCTTTTGTTTGAGAGTGCAGCTCTAGCCTTTACACAACCAAGTGTGACCTACAAGGCAGTAGGAGTGGAGTAGGGAGTCCACTATCCATTGGCAGCCGGTGACCGGAGTTCGGTTCATACGCCTTTTTGAATGAGGCCAGACATCCAGGACATCCAACAAGCCCTTCGTCCATACGTCTGCCGGTGAGCTCCAGTGAGCTTCATACGCCAGTTGTTGGAGGTTTGGAATCAGGGTTTAGCCATCTCCCCTAGACTGTCAACCGATGGACAGTCAACCTGGTGAAGAGCGCCAGGCATCCGCTTTCGCCCTCTCACTTTGGTGAAAACACCTCCGCCACGTGAAGGCAGTGAGTAAGACTTCCTCAGGAGAGGAGACGCCCGGTCATATGGGAGCATTTCAAGAGGTGTGCGGAGGGTTGGCCAAACCGCAGCGCAAGGCACATACACCCGACCATCCTGAGGCTTTGATCTACTCCGGTCACCCAGAAGATAACCAATCGCACACCGAGAGCGTGGCTATCATGATGTCACCACCGGCAACGAAGGCCATGGTGCAATGGGAGGCGATATCGCCCAGGATAATGACCGCCAGATTCAACTCCAAAGGAAAGAAAGCGTCAGTTATACAATGCTATGCACCGACAAACAACGCAGACCTCGAAAAGTAAGAAGAATTCTACAGACAACTACAAGCAACAATGGACAATACTCCAGTCGGCGACATTCAAATACGAATGGAAGGCATGAACGCCAAACTGGGATCAGACAACACAGGAAGGGAACTCATCATTGGTAGAAAAGCTCTCAGAGAAATGAATAAAAATGGAGAACTCTTCGCTGACTTCTGCGCCCTCAATGAACTAGTGATTCGTGGCAGCGTATACAAACACAAGGATATCCACAAGGCTACACGGGTGTCACCAGATGGGCGAACCAAAAACCAAATCGACTTCATCTCAATCTCAAGGAAGTGGAGGCGAAGCCTACTGGACGTGAAAGTAAGAAGAGAAGCAGACGTTGGCTCAGACCACTATCTCGTATAAGGGACAATCCAAATCAAATTAAAAGCTTTCAGAGAATCAGGGGCTGCAGATAGACCACAAGCCAAGTTCAACACTCAAAACCTGAAGGACCAGGACACAAAGGATATCTTCCCTGCAAGCACAAAGGACAAAGTCGAGACACAAATCAACAGTGGCGAAGAGGTCAGCGTCGAAAAGCACTGGAACAACCTTAAAACAGTGTGGAGTCAAACATGCATGGAAGTTCTAGGCAGAAAGAAGAGACAGGACAAACAGTGGCTCACTACGGACACTTGGAGACTGATAGAAGAGAGAGGGTTGGTGAGACAAAAGATTCTCCAGTGCACCGACGAGCAACAGAAACAGGATTTGAATGCAAACTACAAGACGCTGAACAAAAGAGTAAAGAAGAGTGCCAGAGAAGACAAAAGAAAGTACTATGAAACCATGGCAAGTGAAGCGGAACAAGCTGCAGGCAAAGGAGACCTCGAAACACTCTACCAAACAACTAGGTACCTATCAGGCAAAAGTGTGACTCAAATTAAGCCGGTGAAGGATGACAATGGAAAGTCAATCACCAAAGAAGTGGAGCAAAGGAAACACTGGGCTGAACTCTTCAAAAGACTCCTTAATGGACCATCACCTACAACGCGCCCAACAATACCAACAATGGAGACAGAGCTACCAGTGAACACCAACCCCCCCGAAAAAATCAGAAGTCCGGAAAGCAATCAAGATGCTGAAAGCTGGAAAAGCAGCAGGACCAGATGGAATCCCAGCAGAAGCATTGAAAATAGACACAGAGACAACAGCGGACTTGATGACGCCACTACTGGAGAAGGTGTGGAAAGAAGGCAAAGTACCCGAGGATTGGAAGAATGGATACTTATTCAAACTACCAGGGAAAGGAGACTTAAGTCAATGCAAGAACTGGCGCGGAATTATGCTCCTGTCCATCCCAAGCAAAATACTAAGTCGTATCATCCTGGAGAGAATCAAACATGCCCTGGATGAGAAACTTCAACCGGAACAGGCTGGATTCAGGAGAAACAAGTCATGCATTGATCAGATCGCCACATTACGGATCATCATTGAACGAAGCCTGGAATGGCAGTCACCTCTCTATGTCAACTTCATCGACTTTAAAAAGGCCTTCATCAGACAGCGTCGACCGAGAGGTGATTTGGAAGCTACTCCGCTAATACGGGGCGTCACCGACAATTATACATCTCATCCAACAGCTGTACGGCGATGCTTCACGCCAAGTAATCCACAACGGGAAGCTTACGGAATCCTCCGAAGTGAAGACTGGAGTAAGACAGGCTGGCTGTCTACTATCGCCAATGAGATTCCTGATTGCAATAGACTGGATAATGCGACAGACAAAGGACAGCAAGGAAACAGGCATAAAATGGACTCACACAAAAAACTTGGAGGATCTGGACTTCGCCGATAAGATATGTCTGATTTCTCGCAAACTGGAAGATATGCTAACGAAAAGCAACGAGCTGGCAGAAGAAGCATCAAAGATAGGTCTTCAGGTGAATATACAGAAAACAGAGATGATGAAGATTCCTGGGCAACACCACCAACAGCAACAACAACAACTGACAACAACCAGCATAAATGGGAGGAACCTGAAGTAAAAACAACCTTTTTTACCCACCTGGGAAACATCGTTTCAACTACAGGCACAACTGACGAAGATATCAAAGCAAGAATCGGGAAAGCAAGACAAGCTTTCACTACTCTCAAGTCTATGTGGGGGTCAACAACACTCAGCATCAAAAAAAGATCCGGATTTTCAAATCTAATGTGAAGTCAGTGCTACTATACGGATCAGAGACTTGGCGCGTCATAAAAAGCATCTCAAACAAACTACAGACCTTCATTAACAGTTGTCTTCGCTCAATAGTCAAGATCAGATGACCAGAAAAGATCAGCAACAGGGATCTCTGAGAGCGAACCAACCAGGAACCGATTATGAAACAAATAGCCAGGAAGAAATAGAGATGGATTGGCTGGCCATAGGCTGAGGAAACCACCAAGTGACATCACTAGACAAGCCATTGCCTGAGTGGAACCCGAAAGGGAAGCGGCGATATTTGGTGATTGCAAAATGAATAGACCCCTATTCTACGTTCGAGAGTTAGGAACGAAATACCACCTAATTTCGTCTCCTCTTTGTGCATCTACCTGTTTGACTGCTGCTGCTGAGCCAGCTACACATCTGACAAATAATAAGACAGATTCATCGCCGCATTTCCGAATATCATTCTACATGGTTGAGCAAGGGCCAAACAAGATCCATTCGTAACCCTGTTTTAACACACCTAGAAAAAGAATATAAATTTCATCGTAAAACGGCATTTGAAGTTACTTGTCACAATCCTACCAATCGTTGTTTATCTTTAAAAAAGAGTCCATCCCCCACATACAGCTGAAGTCATTGGATTCTACCTGAAAACGTCGAACTTGTTTGCTCAGAAGAAATTCGTACAACCACTTTGCTAAATTTGGCCATCGTTACATGTGCGTAGAAACCGGACTACTTTGCTCCCTCCTCCCGAACCTCTTGAAAATTTCAACTGTAAAAATTATTTTTGTGACTACTTCATTTCAAACACGGGTTATCAACGTCAATCTTTAATTACAAATTACAATTTTCCGAACTATTTTATTTTTGAAAATAGTCTCTTACGTAATCAACCTGAACACATGATTACACTTCCTCTACTCTTCATTTTCTGCATAATAATACATTATACAATCCACTTGTTGTAACCATTTCTATCCTTTCATTGTGTGCAATAATTCTCTGTGTTAATTATCACCATCTTGACATGTATATATATTTATATATCAGAGTAGAGACAAAGATGAGGATCTAATTGAAAAGTAAATAATTCTTCCACTAATCCTTTTGCCTTCTATTGGAGACTTATTCTGCAATATGTCATTCACAATATATTCTGATATTTCACCTGGTCAAATTAGTTATTTATTACGCGATTTCTAGAAACATCATACATTTGATCAATAGTTGCTTCCTCCGCTTCATTGTCTTTCATCTTCTTCATAACAGCGTTTTATGAACTGAATAATCTTTGTTATCTTCCCTCAGTGGCACAGAATTAGCTTCCATGCCTAATCCTCACACAATTGCATTTTCTGGTCAAAAGTAATAATGTCAGATGGCTTTTCACTTTGTCCAGTAGGTTTTTGTCGCATTTTTCCTTCATAAGTTACATTTGAATTTCATTTGAATAAGCCGTTAATTTGACTACTCGACAAATCTTACCAAGTAGAATAATATTACTAAGAAAATACAATCTGCTCTCTTACTAGGTAGTTTTCAGGTGCGTCTTGACGGAGAAACTTCACGTCTAATACTTTAGTTGCCACTCTGGAAGCTCCTATTATCCTAAATTTTCAGTAATATACACCTAATAATGGCATTGAAATATTAAATATTTTCCAAACTACTTATGAGTAGTATGAAATGTACTGGGAATTCACAGTCTAAATACACATTTCGGAAAGCGTGCATTGTTCAACGTTATTTTTATTTTATGCATTAACAAACAGATGAAAAAAATAGTGGTCTTTGAACGCGAGCAGCACCGCTTATATACCTCTCTCTAGGCTTCCCCCCGACACACACACACGTTTGCCTCATTTTTTCGTTTGTATTAGTTATTTAGGTTTGCATGTATGTGATCCGATATGTAGTGGTAGTGGTGTGCAAATGAAACATCCATTACCAACACTTTACTTATTGAAGTATACTATTTCATCTGTGTGACATTTCAATTTTCACACCACGCCCCCAACTTCCCATGTTGATTCGTTTTAATTTTAGAATAATAATAAATATTATCTAAATTCTCCGTTACATTTCACTCATTCATTCATCAATTCATTCACTCTTGACAAGTATTACATAAGTGGTTTCACCTGTAGTAGTACTAGCAGTATGTAGCCGAAATTTTGTTCTAATATCTTATTTTGTTTTGTTTTGTTTTCAATAATCGGCTTGTCATCATCATCACAATCATCAGCATCAGCCTAGGTGAATCGTTATCATCATAAAATATTGCTAAACGTAAATTGTGACAAGTATAATCTACAAATAGTAGTGCATTGATAGTGGTGAGTGCCTTAAACATGTCTGTCTGATATGTTCTATTTCTCATAAACTGTTTTTGGTTTTACATTTTATTTATTTTATTTTTTTAAAAATTTTGATTGCAGCTTGATGCCACAACGTATTTTCAGTACAAGTATGGAATTTTCAGCATGGATATCGGTAGCCCAAATTTTGC